>WFMF01000561.1:0-103582 GCA_011033025.1 Beroe forskalii | reverse complement strand
GGCAAATATAACAGATAAGTAATCAGTACGGGGTACTCTTACTGCTGAGCTCTAAATCGTGCTTGGTAATATATACGACTTTATATTTATAATAGTAGTACCACTTATTAAGTAGGGCTGAGAGAATTTACAGTTACTTAGAACGAGCCTGGTTTCAGATTATCTCAACGTGTTGACAGACTTTATTGGAGATTGGTTAGTTCGACTAACAGGATAGCACCTAAAGTGTCAGTACATTGACTTTTAAATGTAAATTGTACTTATAGACGTCGTTCTTCTACATAATATATTACGTAAGCTATAGTAATAAAACTGGTAAATAAACTCACGTTTTTATTATATTCATTTATCTCATCTCTTGAACAATGCAAAGTCAGGCGGCAAGGGATATCAGTTAAAACTTAGAAGTTATAGTGGAAATGTTAATAGAATATAGATGTATATTTAAATATGCCCGTTCTTTGCATGTTTCCTCCTGAGAAAGATGGTCAATAAGTTGCTCACAAATGCGGCAAGTTGGTCGTATGAAGTGATTACCTAGGGTAACTTACCACTTCAAACTGTCAAGATGAAATAACCGTCTGGCGTTTATTAATCGCAGGTACTGCCTTAATAAATAAATAAATTAATGAATATTTTCATTTAGAGTCATTATGCCATAAAAAGGAATCCCGAACACCCGTCTAAGCTTCACTATAAATCATACATATAGAGACTGGGCCAAGAAGGGGCCAGGCTCCCTAGTTTTCAAAAAAACCTTGTCCCCCACCTTTTCCTAAGATTTATACAAAATTTTAACATAAAAATAGAGTGAAATAGATTTTCAGTTAAACAGAAATACCTTGAAATTCACTTATTTCAGAATTTAAACAAACAAAAAGAAATTTTTATCTATATTGCTGCTTAGTGAAAATTTCAGCTGGGGGAAAATGAAAATTTGCTTTAAAAACTTTAGATTTTAGGCCCCCTTAGTTTTCAAAGGTGCAGCCCGAACGATGTATCCACTATCCGGTCTAGATCCGCAGCCCGAGGGGTGAGGGTCTAAACCAATATGGAACCGATCAGGCGATTAAAGCATAGACAGCAATGAGGACAATGAGAGCGTTCTTTTAGTAAAGTCTACTCTCCACTCTTGCACAAAGAAATGATAAGCAAAGTCAGGCGGCAAGGCAGATCAGTAAAAAGTTAGTATATTCGACATTCGACATAAAAATATAAAATAGTGAGGAATAGTTGATAGGTATATCCATTGAAATATGCCTGTTCATTGCTTTTCCTTGCATATTATTTCCGGAGAAGAATAAAAGCGAAAATCAAGGTGTATTTGACGTCACTAACTTGCTATCAGAGACCATTACTATGGAGTAACCGTCCGGCATTTATCAATTGAAGGTTTATCCTCAATGATTATGAATAGATATTCGGATTATTCAGGTCTTACCGGATAAATTTTTCTTATTTCTACTATTACCGGGCTAATGATGCCAGCTAAACTTGTAGTTCATACCGAATACATGTCTAAGCTTCACTAAGAATCGCGGAATTAAATATTGTAATCTCAGGCCGTTTTACCCTTTGAAGCTCGATCCTATCTTATAAAAGTTCCAAGACTTTTTGTTAAACCCGTTAAAACCTGGTTAAATTTAAAGTATGGGTACAGGACACAGGATATATCAACAGGCACGATAGAAAAGTTGTGTTACTGTAAACATAAATGTCAGAGCCTGACATATGATAACCCGATAAAATCTTGCATGTGGTGAAGCAGAATAGAATCGCTCTACGCGCTGCGCACGAGAAATAGGCGGGTAGAATGATGTCATTATCATATCATCATGTAGTGGGTTAATGACGTTAAACCGCCTATTTCTCGTGCGAAGAGTTTAATAGTAACAGAGAGCATGTTGCTTCTCCGTGCTCATGACAGCGTAGCCATGGTTTAAACACGGACACTAAACAATACCATTATAATACCCTGCAGCAATAGAGCTATGCAGGAGTTATCTGATGAGTGATGCTTTTTATCATGCGCAAACCTGAGTAGAAATGAACTGATTATCCTTGCGATAGAATATATCCGCGTTATATGAACTTAGTGGCATAAAGACACAGTTGGAAATCAACTGAAAGTGATGTCAACATTATTCCTAACATCTCTCCACCGTTTCAGAGTCGCTGGGAAAAACGCATTCTCAAGAGCATCAACACGATGTGCACTGAGAAAACCATTCCTCTGAAGCTCGAATAGGGACTATCAGAGGTAGGCGGACTTCGCAGAAGTGGAAGGACATGGCCTTTGGAGATGAGAACATGGGTGACATACGGCCGGTTTACGCTCCCAAGGACTTCATGGAAGTGCTGACGTCACTATCGTCCGCGAACTACAACAGATATATGATCATTCCGGACGTGAACGAGAGATCGGGAACGAGCGTATGGGGTTTGATTCAGGTGAGTGGGGTTTGATTCAGGTGAGTGGAATTTGATTCAGGTGAGTGGGGTTTGATTCAGGTGAGTGGGGTTTCATTCAGGTGAGTGGGGTTTCATTCAGGTGAGTGAGCTTTGATTCAGGTGAGTGGGTTGTGATTCAGGTGAGTGGGGTTTGATTCGGGTGAGTGGGTTTTGATTCGGGTGAGTGGGTTTTGATTCGGGTGAGTGGGGTTTGATTCAGGTGAGTGGGGTTTGCGAAGTAAAGTGAGTAGGTTTTACGAAGTAAAGTGAATGGGTTTTGCGAAGTAAAGTGAGTGGCAGCAGAAGTGGAGTGCGTGAGGTGGACCGTGGAGTGAGTGTGCGAAGTAAGTAATCTGTGGTTGTGTTTAGTAAATTACCCCTTCACTCTTCAGATCGCAAAGGAAAAATAGGCGAGGTAACGCACAAACAATAGACAGGTAAGGGTATATGCAGCCGGGTACTCGGATATATTGGTTTGGGTTATGTTAGGGATGGTATATGGTGAGGGTCAAGGAAAGCGTTAAGGTTATTGAAAAGGTTGTAGACTAGTTAGGGATATAAAAGGTATAAAGAATAACGATTTAGGTCCAGGGTCGTGACCTATGCATTGCCTGCCTATTTATAGTGCCTGAACCCGCCTATTGTTTCTGTGTGACCATTAAATCTGAGGGTGTTGTACGCAGTTGCCCCAAGCAGCAGGCAGTGTCAAGAAGAGCCATTGAAATCGAGGTCATGGTGAAATGTGGCGCCCTTCTGGAAATCTGAGAATAGTTCTCAGCTGATATGGCGACGCCTGTGCCACGTGCTGCTGGTTATGGAACCAAAAGAAAACTCAGTAATGTGATTTGGATGAACTGGAAGTGATGCGATAAAAATAAGTCACATTGTAGAAGTGAGTAACGATCAAATAGATACCAGACCTAAAGTGGCGTTTCCAGCAAAACTTCCTAGGTTCGAATTTCAGTGCGATTCTTTACTACGACCAACGAGCAATATCCTAGTAAAAACACATCATTTCCTATCACTATTTGTCAAACAGTTCAGTAATCATGTGGCGGCGAGGTTTTTAAGTAACGATTCGAGAGAATTACGCATTATCAGGTGTGCAGGTCGATTGATTGACGGAGTTCGTCATCGAGTCGCGCCTTCTGTTAATCGAATTATCTGCAATCAAAAATGTAACGAATCATGCAACCTGTTGAGACTTAGTGAGATAATGTGATGATACATTATAATATTCATTATACCCCTCACAAGCTTGTTTTAGTGACCGTGTAAGTTTGGTTATACGGTCTCCACTGAATAAAAGTGCAAAAAAAGCTAAAAATGGCATTTGATTTTAATAAAGGAGCACTAAAAAATCTACTACTCTACTAGCTAAAGCGATGAATCTGGACGAGGGTCGTCAGACCCGAGTGTGAAGAAATATTGTTGTTTGGCCGTAGAATAGTCAGTCCCAATCAAATAGTTAACGAATTATGTTGAGACTTTGTGAGGTCATGTGATAATACATAATAATATTCATTACACTTCTAAATTCACTATGGTTATTAAGCGAATTGCAAACTTACATAGGTATATTCTTCTACTGCCTATGTCAAATGTTAAGTCGTTCCTCATTCCTTCTTGTTAATTATGAATTTGATTTACAAAAGAAGATACCTAAGGATTTTATAATTACATGGCTCTTACAATGCAGTAATACCTTAATAAGTTAACAAGTTACTAGTTTTTGCAGATGAGCAATACTATGGAAGACTTCCTCATGGTATAATTACATTTGAGGTGCATGTGATATTAAATTTAAACACTACCATGGGCGACGCTATATTCGATTTCGTCATACAGTATTTGATATTGGACCCCAAAATCGTCTTGGCCAATCATTTAACGAGTTGATTGCTACTATCTCGCATGCAGGTCAAAGGTCAATTTCAACTGGAAATCTTTCCGGCCTCTTGGGTTAAGTATAAAAACTAAAAACACTAAAAACTTAAAAAAAGAACAAAAAAGAAAGTTTTTAACTAATTTTCCGTCGTTGAAGCTCATGAGCTAACCTTGCCTCGCAGGTCCGACTGCATCTGAAGACGACTCAGCAACTGAGGGTGCTGTTCTCCAACCTCTCAACTCACCACTTCCAAACGGGGGCAGACGACATTGAGGGGACCAATGCGGAGTGGCAGAGACTCGGCGTCAAGGTACTATTTAGATTCAAAATACCCTTTTCCTGCGCTTAAAAGTTGACCCCAGTGCTCATAACAACTAGAAAAAAAATTGGCCCGAAAGGCGATCAACTTGACTATGCTCCGGGTCACACTTTTTAGGCATGAGGCGAAAATGCGAAAAATCGATTTATAAGCACGATGCTTTGATCAAATCAACTTGGAGTTGGAATGGGGTTAGCCAAATATAAACATTAAACCGTAAGAAGGCATTTGTTTATCCTTAGTTCCAAACCTCTACGAGTAAGACCACATCCAATCCGGCTCGTACATTAAATATTCAATAACATTGCTATTGCTATTGATTATCAATAGGTATTTATAATATCGCTAAGTGATGAATGTACGAGTGTCCAATATTTACGAGGTTCCGCTTTGAATTTAGGAATATTTAATGGAGCATTGTTAACGAAGATTGACCTGATATAGATCATTAACATTTGTAATAAGCAAATGTTTAAATTATTCGCACGAACCTTTACAAGACGTCAGGCATGATTCTTATGACGATTGACAATTGTGTAACCATGATTATCAATGTTTTTAATCAAATCCTCACCCTTGGGCCATTGTCAGACGTTGTTTGACCCTCTTCGCGCGCATGACAACGTCTGACAACTGGGCTTTATTGCTCTTCCTCAAGCCTGCCTCACTTCAACCAGTTCCTATAAATTGCTCCCTCACCCCTGGCTCACTTCAACCAGTTCCTATGAATTGCTCTCCCTCTCCCTCACCCCTACCTCACTTCAGGCCGTTCAGCTGGGGTACACCCCCACGGCCCAGAGATACCTGCAGCAGGGGTGCTACCCCACTCAGAGAGGTGAGCTGTGGCTCCTTGCTCTGGGGGTGAACCTGACCCCTCACGATCACCAGTACTACCACCAGCTGCGAGCTAGCGTTTTCAAGTGAGTTGTCACTTAGCGTTTTCAAGTGAGATATTACTTAGCGTTTTCAATCAGATAGCATGTAGCGTTTTCAAATTCCAGTGAGTTATCAGCAACTCTGAATGAGCGGCTGTCAGAAATACAGTTTTCAAGTGATCCAAAAAAGGAGAATATCTATAAATGATAAATGATGTATTTGAATATATCGCATCCTCAATATCGTCTGTTTCGTTTATTATGGCACATTTGAGAGAGCTGTAGCAGGGACATGCTTTTAGTTTTGAATTCGACTGATATCACCCTGATGGAGCTAATAGATGAACATTTGATGTTCAAAAGTTCATTTCATGAATTTCAAAATTGTCTGGTAGTTGTGAGGATTTTTATTCTAAGTAGGAAAAAAGAGGCTTTCAGTGAGGTTATTTTACCATGTTCCCTGATAGCAGTTAGACGACCGTGGCGACACATTTTGCTCTTCCCCAATGAAAACCTCGACCATATTTTGACTCTTAGGAATATTTTGAACAAATTTGAGGCCCATAGGTTATTTGAAAACCTATGGAACGACAAGAAAATGGTCATTTAGTCAAATCATTCAGAGAGAGTGAGAACAGTGCGTCAAAAAAGGCAGCTCACTATTTTGGCGGCAGAATCCAGAAAACTCGCGATTTTCACTTGAATGTTGGAGAATATTTCGTGCTTATCATCACCAAAATCACTAGATATGCAAAAGTTCTTAAAAAGTCAACTGAGTACCACGAACAGGCCAGAGTTGATGCGAGGTCAGCTTCGCTTAGACACTAGAGAATATAGCCTCACTAATGGTTTACAGGTTTTTCATGGGTTGTGCCGGTTGGAAATGGCTAACTGGAGTAAGGATAATGCAATACAATGCCTAAGGAAGCTGAGTAACCCATTGAGCCACATAACAATGCTGGTTTGGGGTGTTGTTTTGGCCAAAAGCCTGATTTTCCTTAATCATTTCACCATAATGGAGCCCAGATGGCTCCAAATCAGCACTCAAATTTGAAGTAAGTGAAGTTTTCCAGCAAAAGCCTCAAATCTAGCTAGAATCCAACCTGATCACAACTCAGGAGCACTGGAGTGACCCCCCATGCCTCAATTTTGACCAAAAAATAATTTAAGCGATTTTGATGACAAAATGATGAGTAAAAACTTTCCAGGTCTATGGCCTCCCTACTTGCCCAAATTTATTACCAGTGGTTCCTGGCTATGGCTAGCATTTAAGACGATGATATTCCAGCAGGGAAAACCAACCTGATGACCCTTAAGCGAGTCCTTTAAGACAGCATTCACCACTTAATTCAAGAAGCTTCAACACTGGAATTGGGATAACATCAGTTAAGCAGTTGTTGAGCGCCTGGGACTTTGTCAAAAAAGGATAGGCTTCATACCATGGATTTTCGAAAATGTTCATCTATTTCACGAATTGTGTGCATAATTTCATAGCTCAAATAATTTCCGTTTTCCTCTGATAACAATATAAAATATGCCATGATAAACGTTACGTAGTATACATAAGACTACCACTATTCATAAGACGCATCGACAATCCCTCTGGTAATAACCTTTACTAAAGATCTCATATACCTACTAATTGAACTGCCGCCTCATAGCCTTAATTACATGACATTATCCTATAGGTACGAGCTATTGGTAGACCGGCTCTTCCTGCAAGATGTCCGACTAACGGCCGGCAACCACGAGGCTTATTTCGTGTTCGAAGACCTGGTGGTGCAGATCCTTCTGTGCTTCAGCAGGGATACCCACCTCCTGGAGCACTTCCGGACCACCTCAGCCAACCCACCTCACGCCTTCACACGCAGCAACATGGGTAAGACTACCTCAGCCAACCCACCTCACGCCTTCACAAGCAGCAACATGGGTAAGTCCACCTCAGCCAACCCACCTCACGTCTTCACACGCAGCAACATGGGTAAGACTACCTCAGCCAACCCACCTCACGCCTTCACAAGCAGCAACATGGGTAAGAATACCTCAGCCAACCCACCTCACGCCTTTACATGCAGCAAAATGGGTACAGGAGAGATTTTATTTCTCGCGATCTATTCATACCTACTTAAAACAGTTGAACAATACTGAGTCGAACACGACGCGTCTACTTTAGTACTTTCAAATTGAACGGGTTTGGACGCATGAACAGCGGCATAATACGAATTGCATATTATTCCTTAATTACTGTGAATACGTGACCATTGGAGAGTTTAAGCAACATCAACACTTATTCTTATTGTCTACAAAGCAATAACCCATCCTCACAACATGCTGCTCTATCATGTTGATGCAGTTTAATAACCTAAAAGCCTCCCATTTCACAGTAACCTAACCATACAGTAACCTAGAAACCTACTTTCCGCAGAACACACGGTAACCTACCCTCCAAACGGCATTATTCCCTTCCACGGATTTTCCTTCTACCTGGCGCCCATGTGTTTCATCTGGAGCGACCCGGTCATCATCTACAACGTCTTTCTCGCCTTCTACACCCGCTATTTCTTCCGCCTTCACTCGCTCTCCAGCCACGAGCAAGGTACGTTCTGTATTAATGAATCGGCGGTCATGATGACGTCATTTACATTGTGCCCGCTGCCGAATTGTTGAAAATATCCGCCTATTTTTCGCACGCAGGGTATATCTCCGCAAACAATCACCTTAGCAACCGAACGTGACGTCGTTATTGTGATTAAGAAGGGGTTCAATTAGATCAGCGATTGATTTGTTTGAGCACGTAAAATGCTGCCCAACACAAGTTTTCCTCTCGTGACATTCCAGTAGCAACTAAGGACTTCAGTGCAATGGTTTGATGGGTATTTATATGGCATGCACGTCAATGAGATCATTTAAATTATATCTGATAGAGCAAATGATCCCAACAAACCCCTTGGAGCCGTGACCACCAGAAAGTTATTTATTAGCAGCTTTGAATCATAGCTGCTATGGGGTACTAATTTTGCGTTACACAAAGTCCACTTAAGAGTGTAGCAAACTGAATCATAGGCTATGATTCAGTTTACTACCGTCGTAAAGTGGTTTTTGTGTAACGCGCGAACAAATGACAAATTGGTATCGCGCGCGACACTGTCAGCAGTGTCTCACCTGATTAAGTCATTAAGTAGACCCGCGCGCAGCAGTTTCGGTCCGAAACTGGACTCATGTTGTGCACAGTTTGTTCGCGCTTGCGCGCGCAAAATAAGGCTCCGTAACATGGAGTAAATCCGTCATCATTGGCTGACCCCCTCCCCTTCCTGAAGTCAGCATTGACGAACCCCCCCCCCCTCAATTAATCATAAAACAATTTCGGATCGAAAATTGTAAATAAATTACCAAACATGGTGGAGTTCCTAAGCCCGCATAGGTGTGCGTACGCGCGCCGCGCTACTGAGGAAGCGCGCCGCGCAACGCAGACAGGGATATACGTGTTTAGCAAAGGGTGGAGTGGTTTCTCTTATCTTGTTAGAGTCGTTTAGGATAAACAAAATATGGCTCATCTCGTTTCAGATGAACCACATTTAATCTCGGCATCAGCATTTTCAGACCTAGGCAACATAGACACTCCTCAACACCATCTTAAAGCAACAGCATTATTTCGATTCCTCATATTAGCATGAACATTATAGTTTCAAAATAACCTTCCGTGATTTTATGAAGATTTTTCCTAATAGTAATAGGTTTTCATGAGATCATTTCATCATTTTTATTGCACTTGATTCAATTTATCCTTTGGCCTTATGCGTTTTAGCTTACCTTTTTAACGCTTTTTCCTTTTTAACTTTGCATACATTTGTCCTTTTGGGTTTTGAAGGGTCTTTTCTTAACATTTAATCTTCTTCCGTAGATATATCTCTTTTTTAATATTTTTGTTCGGTCTGACGTCGCAATATTTAAGTTTTTGAAGTGACAAGACTGTAAATATTATTCTTATTCTTATTCTTAATGATTAAATGGCCTGTCACGAGTCCAGTAAATTTCTGAATATAGATATCTATTACAGAAAGAAATAGTTCAAAACAAAATATTATGGACAAAAACATCAGGAAATCGTATCCTAAGGATGCGAAGTTTTCTGAATTTTTGCTGCCGTCAGCAAAGTACAACCCCCCTCCCTCAGCCATCATCTGTCAGCATTTAGAAACCCCCTCCCCGTCGGGTGATGACGCAATATGTGATGGCTCCCATATTGTATTCTCACATTGCACTTGCAGAACTGTAACTTCATAATAATTGTATATACTTAGTAGTAGTAGTAATAGAAATAATAATAATATTGAATCTGAATATTAGATAAATTTACTAATTTATGATCACTTTCAACTGTGAATAACATTGTCAGCGAACGTAAACAACAGCTGTAGTACACTCTACAGTGTACACTTCAATCACATGTTCTTAATTTGGAGCTCTCAATCTCATACAATTGAACACTGAATCTATATGTTCATGTTCACAGTAACGCTACGAGTATGATTTGACAGAGATTAAACATTTTGAAAAATCCTCCCTTCCGATTCCGCTGTTACATGCGTATAACAAATCACCACAAAAATCAATTCACCTCTATAATATGTTGTCTATAAGTATAATTAAAACAGTCTCATGCAATTCCATGATATTCGAATTCAATAAATCATATTCGAGTTTTCGGAATAAATTCCTAATCCTATAAGTACAAGTTCTATACGGCTAGAGAATCCATTTTCTACTCATCAAAGTCGAAGTTATCGCGTTTTCTGTCCCGTTCCATATCTTCCCACGCGGCCAAAGCTTGTCTCTGAGACTCTGATAGCTCACAAGATGTGGGTGTCACAACGTTACCTGTCGAGAAAATATTACAGAATGTGTTTGGAATTATGGTTTTAGTTGAATCCACTTCCAACAGGACGCAATAAAACTTTCAAGCAGTACTGGTACTGATGGATGGTTCATCATGGCATGATTGAATGGCTTCCGATTGAAGCTCACCAGGGGCAGTTCGAACTGCACTCTGCGCGTTTTTTAGGTGCGCGGTGTATAGGCAAAACATGTTGTACGCCGTGCAAACTAAAGCCGTTGTTCGAACTGGAGTATGCGCGTCTTTTGTGACAAAAGACGCGCATACTGCAGTTCGAACTGTCACCGCACCAACTTACCACTGCGTGAGTCATCAGCGCCGTCCCCATTCGACAGGAAGCGGCCTCCATGATTGCCGTGGCTGTGTCATAGGGTTCTTTCTTGGGTTTGGGAGTGGTCGCATTCTGAATGATAATTTGGTGATTTAATTTTATGAACATAATTTATGGAATACCTTGGGTACAAATTCATCGCAGTTTGGTTAAAAATCGGAAAATCCCTATAGTGATATTATCATAATCAGTGGGGAACACAGAGGTGAACTGGTATTATCAAAAAGTGTCATTAAATATTATAGATACCTCTGAAATACGAGTATTCTCCACATTGGGTTTCTGGGAGAATTTCAACGGACTTTTGTTGGCGGACTGTCTCAGGATATTAAGGGGATTGTAGCCCATTATTTTGTTGCCTCGAGGCGCCGGAGCTTTGGTTGGGTTGTTGAGGAAGTACTCGGCAGGGTGATTGGTTATCCGGGATTTGGAACTGAGGGGCTGCCGGATTCCGGGAGGCTCCTGGCCGTAGAGGGGCCGAACTGGCCGATAGGAGAACTTCGATTGGTCGGCCGAGTCACTCGAACTAGTGTCCTGGTCAGGCACAGGACGACCTGCTTCACCATCGGTATCATCACTGCTCTCCTCTTGTGTATGAGCTTTCTTAATCCGGTGCTCTCGTTCACGGTCTAGAGGCGACATGTGCATGGAGTCGTCTTTGCTAGGGTCAAACACTAACCGAGCCGTTTCAGCAAGTCGACCTATCTGTCCTATCTTAGGGCGGACTGCCTTGCTTGGAATCACGTACTGAACTCGGGTGGGGGGCCGGGCGGGGGAGATCAGACGCACAGCCGTGTGCTGCATGAAGCGGTGGTGCGGCATGGTCGGGCACTTCAGACGATGCACAAAGTGCGTCGTAGGGTTCATCGGGCGTGGAGTTCTGGGAGAATGTACGGCAGCCCTGGGGATTGAAATCAATCACTCGGAATATTGAATTCATGACGCAGAGGAATTGATTTAATACATATCGTCATTTAGCCAATTCAAAAAACAAGCACAGACCAACTCGTAATATAAACGCAGGAAAATAACGTTTCACATGCGAAAACGCAAAATCGATATAATTTTTGAAACACTGTATGTATTGGCCATGAATATCAAAGTCAAGCACCTTCCAACATTACATTTGCTCAGATCTATTGGGCAGTGAAGTTCAGTGCTCACCTGGGAGTTGCATTGCTCCTGCGACCTCGTCCTCGATTGGATTGAGGGGGAGGGTGGACTTTCAACTTAGCCACTTTATCTCGGAGGTTCAAATACAGCAGTACCTGGAGTAGGAAATTCGATTTAATCTCAAAATAGACATTAAAATATAAATAGCATAGTACGTTGCATGGGGAAACGATGAAATATCACAGTGAACGATCTTTGCTGAACCTGTTCGCAAAGAGGACAGAACCAATCATCATCTGGCACTTCTTCTATTGGGGGCTGAAGGCAGGCCATGTGATACGTAGCTAGATCACACCCATCACAAAATAACATCTGAAAACGCATCATGATAAGTAGATGCTATAGTATGATGAATTTTATGTTCCACGTTAAAACTCGTCATACAAGTGTTGTTCAAACAATCTTCTGACCATTTCCATGGAAATTCCTGGTTGAAACTCCACGCCCCATGAGAGAAAACTTTCGACCAATGGGTTCAATAGGTACTATGTGTAACTTTCACTAATAATTTCCGATGTATGCCAGTACATTACAGCAATATCATTGCTATCGTAAGCTCCATGTTTGAACATTAAACGTAGCATGACAAAATTATGAGAATACACTCTGCCAATATATGAGCTAATTTTGAGGCTATTTGAGCAATTGGTGTCGAACTTTTTCAATTAATCTCATAAACTGTTCCCAAATTTTGTGATAAATTTGAATTAGACTGGCAATGATGACTAACTGGTTCTATTTTTGGCAAACACGTGGTTAAAATGCTGAATTTTATCATGTATTTACATGTAACGTATGCGCGCGAATGCGCGTAATTTGAAATTAGAATAGGTCAATGAATGCCTTTGTTTACGAAAAATGCGTTCGGTTTTCGCGCGCGCTTAAAATTTCTAGATTGAGACCGCCCCAAGAAAAGAATTCAATCCAGCGATATTCGGACGACACGATATCGATGGTAGTGACCTGTGGCTCATACGTTTTATAAATGGTGTTGAATTCGAATGTTATTGATATTCTGCAGTCAACATGTCTGTCAAATTCTGCTCCAGTTTTCGGTAAGTTTTTAACGTTTAGCTGCAGAAATTAAACAGTGAAATCAAAATACCTTATCAACGTCTTCTTCGCCTTGACACTTCCAACATTTATCCTCTGCCTCCTTCGGTTTTTTGACATCAGACAATGAGGGCAGGCTCTTTCAGGGTTTCGAGGAATTGACGGGTGACTGGATTGTTGTATCTGAAGCCGGCTTGAATCGCAGGGTTCCTGGATCATTTGGGTCAGCAGCTATAAATGAGTCTGCTAATATGAAGTTTCAGAATTAAAGTTAGACATATGTAATATCAAATTGGGAAGGAAATTATAATGAAGTATGTTGATGACCAATAAACTTAATAGATTCAGAGTGTTGAAATAGATTAATATCAACATACCAAATACGACTTGTTTTGGCGGGACTTGGTTTGGCGGGACTTTCTCTAGGCGTCCTCGCATGGTTGGCACTGGCTTTCCCATTATTACTCGAGACCCTTCCCCTCTGACCACCAACCCCTCCCGATGCATTGGAGTCGCTAGATTGTCGCGAACTCGTATCGTTAGAATCGGAAAACGCAAACGGATCTTTAGGCGGTTCTGTTTTGATTTGGGGATTGGACGATGACATGTGACAAGCTTTGTTTGATTTATCTGGTGAACCAACTCCAGTGTTAGCATCTCCCAAGTTCGTCATTTCAATTGGCTCCGCTTTGACTTTGACGTTCGAATCACAGGATACCCCTTGACCTGCCGATGATACAAGTCTCGGCGAGTCACTCTGTTCAGTTTTAATGCCAGGAGCCGATATGTCACGAGGCTCCTCTTTTATAGGCTGATTATTTGGGAGAGGTTCTGATTTCACGACATCACATGACGAAGCAGGTTGTGTCTTGACAGTGGCAGCATTTAGCTTATTGCGGTACTGGATATTGTTAGCGATATAGCGTCTGTTCATCTGATCCTTTAACATTGTCATGTCCATACTCACCACATCTTGGTTAACTGCGGGAGGAAATGGAGACGGATCAGCAAAGTCCAATTACCTCAGAAAAAGCAAAATAGAACAGCTAATACAAAAGTGCAAGAATTTTCGTATGAGGAATCAAGTAAAATATTCGAAGATAATTCCTAAGTATCATTAAAGAAAGATATAAAGCAGTCTTTGTCTTACCTGAACCCCTCGGTTCAGCAATGCTGAGGAACTTTTTAGATCTTTTCCGAGACTTGGCTATGTTTATTGCCCTCTTGTACTGAAATTAAATCTTTTGTGCAAGTGTGACAAAAGGCTTTACAACAACAAATATCGCGTAAAATAAGGAAACGAACCTCGCTCACATATATGTGAACTGCACACATATGAAGTACATTCAGCATTCAGAGCAGAATTCAATTTTAATATGCAAAGTTTACTATTTGGAGATGAAATAGGGGCGTAAAACTATGTCTAGGAAGGTACAAAAGCATTGATTAACCGTATAGTACCTTTAAAAATCGAAATCTGCAACTATTATCCAGATTTCTTTTGTTAAATGAAACATAGCTCAAGACCTACAATCCTTTTAAATGTGAGAATAAAGCATCCAATAACGCTCTGCACGAAGTTACCTTATCATCGAGTTCCCTCTGTTCCTCCTCTTCCTCATCTTCGTCACTCGTGTCGTTTTCCTCGTTCGGCTCGGTGTAAACCTTCCTGTCCACATTCCTCAGACTTTTCCTCATCTGAGGAATTAAGGATTATCACGCGGAAGGTAGCTTAGCGGCCACAATTTGATGCACGACACAATAACGATTTATTAGATTAAAAGGTTCCTATAAAACACAACACACCTCACTGATTTCACACATAAAGATTACTCATTAATGTACTCATTGTCATGCAATTGCTCAATTAATACCGGGATAAATCTGAAGCAACAGGACTATTAAACGAATGAAATAACTCGGTGACGCCAAAACATGAAGCATTCACTATTCCGCATATATAGGCAAAATACCGCAAATTGGTGCGAATTGACTCGGAATTCGACGTCCTCATCGAATTCACTAAGTCTCACGTCACTGTTATCGTCGACATCTTTTTTCTTCTTTTTCTTTGGTTTTCTCACCTGCGAAAGGGAAGCTCGTAATTTCAGGTAATATTATTTCACCTCCAGATGAGCTTTGGTTTCCTACCAGTTGTAAGGACTTATACCTAATTTGCGTACTTCAATAGGGCACGAGTATTTTTTTCAAAAATGAAGTTCCAAAAATCCCAGCAATGAAGATGAACTCACTGGTTTCTCTTCCGTCTGAACAACACTTGACGAAGACTGCTCTCTGAAGACCTCCCACAGTTTAGACTTCTGGAGCTCACCATCGCTTTCTAATGGCTGTAACTTGTCCTTGACACACATCAACTCGTTGTAAGTACTGGACAGAAGACTCCACTGATCCACTGAGTAAGGGTATTTCCAGCAGTAAAGCCGGTGATTCTTCTCTGTGTCCTAAGGGGATAGCAGTGTCGAAGATCTTTTAAGATACAACAAAGAACAATTTCAACACAGATTTGATAACAAAAGTCTTTTAGTGAATAGTAGAGAACTTACAGCTATAAACCAATACTGGCAACTTTCAAAGTCTCTTCCAAGGGGTAACCATCTCAAATCATCAGGAGAATATTGCGAATTGAACTCTGATTTAAATTTACTATTTTCATCAAACTGGCTGAGACAAACAAATTTCAATATTTTCAGCTTTACTGATTTCTCCAGCTCATGAAAGTTAGTACAATTAGCAATCATAGAACTGAGAGGTTCATCTCTAGCTCTGAAGTATTCCATTAGTGTTTCTGTGAGCTTTTCTATATTCGAAAGAATGCCACACCTTTTTAACAGGCTTATTAACAAGTGTTCCACAGCTGTGCTACATGCTGAAATAATGACATTTAACACCTGATCTACTGCAACACAGTAAGGATGTACCTTAAGGAAAAACTGCTCTCATGTAATCTAGATTATATCTTGTGTGGTGCAGAAAACAACTCCAATGAAAGAGTATTAGATCATTATTGTAAGTTATTAATCTAAAAACTGTTCCAAAAAATTAATCCTATTTTCTCCTAATATTAGTTTTGTCATTTTCTACTATCCCTGTTGTTGCTTTGATTGTGAGTAAGTGTTATTGGTATCTAGCTAATGAAATATATAATAGATTTACATTAAAACATAAATAGCCTAACCATCAAAATATGCATCATGAGAGGATTTTGATTTGTTTGACTCCAAACCATCCTCAAGTGTATCTAAAGTCATAGGAGGAATGCCAAGAAGCAAACCAAAAGTCCCAATAAACTGTGCTATACATAGAAAATCTGGGTCTGCAGATATTCTCAGATTAAGCTTGAAGTCCATTTTGGAGTTTGAGTTGTTTTCAGATGTGCCCTCAGATTCTTGAGATACATCATCACCTGAGAAATCACATCACTTGATGAAAATCCAACTCTTCAGATTCAAAACTGCAATCAAATAATCCAATGGTATGATGGAGTAATGGTATCATTCTGTAGCAAAATGAACAGAATAAATCATAAGCATAAGATAATCAAACCTGCAGCTGTCTCAAGTTTCAATTCATGTTCTTCCATTGGACCTCCAGAAAGAAATAATGTAACTCTTATCTACATTGCAACCTAGCAATATCTGAGTGATTAACGTGATAATTCCAAATTTAGGAAAATGCTAGATCTTTTAACTCTTGAATGCTAATTTTTCATATATTTTAAACTGAAATACCTCCCCCCTGCCCTTCCTTGCACCACCTCTTTAAAGCAGGGCAGTGGAGTTCCGGGAATTGTGTGTTGGTAAAACTTTTTACTTTGGGTTGAGATAGGGTACAGTAAGATCTGTGATAAGTAGTTCTTACATGCAGTTCCTACAGTTAACATGATATGTACCTTTGTATAGATATTGTCAGTGACTTGGAAGTTTCAAAATGATTATTGTTTCTCAACATCATCACAGCTGCCTATAAGATTCTTCCCTATCATATATCTGCTTTAAATTGTGTAGGTAACAATTTATAACTAAAACAGTCTGATGTGCATACATATAATCTAACAGGGACATGTCAAACTCATATGTGTGTGGCTTTTTAGTGCACCAACAATCATTTGTGGCTCACTGCTTGTGAGCTGCACACAATAACACCATTCATAGTAACAAGTAGGTTATTTGAAAACTGAAAACAAGTAATTTCATGCTATTTTACGAGCCTGTAAGTAAGGCGCCCATAACGTTTGTCGGTCGATTGATTGAAATTGGTCGATCGATCAACTTCATTTGATTGACTGATGTGTTTTGAATAGAAAATGTTTGAGCTAGTAGAAAAAAAAACTAAATATTGATCATTAGGGACCAGTAAAACAAATCATTTGTTCAAATGGAGTTGATCGATCAACCAATTCCAATTGATCGACTGTTTGAAAAATTATCATGGATGACATTTTCATGGTTGGTTATTGCCCTGTCATCCTGGCATCATCATTTTCCAAGAAATTCAGGCTGAGTGGTCAACAATTCCCCCATGGTGTAATCTCACATACAGCCATATAACATATTGAGCATAATCCAGGGCATAGAAAATAGAAATCATACTTACCAGTTTACACAGTTAAGGTATAAATAAAATATAATAATATAATGGTTTTACAATTATGTAACAAAAATGGGTCTGCAAAAATTAGAAACTAATAAATATGCCTTAAACAAGTGGGAGTGAAGGGACAAAGGGTTGGAGATAAGTGGATGCTCTGTCAGAGTCACCTTAAGGAATAATTGTTTACATATAGAGTAAAATATATATATATATATATATTACTCTAAATGCCTTGATCAAAGGCTCCGCCTAAACGTGCGGTGATGAAAACACTTAAAGAAATCTAGTCAAAAGGATACCCTTCAGTGCTCAAACACTCATCCTCAAAACACAGCCTAATAGTTCATGGTAAGTATGTCTTTCATGCCGATCACTCATGTATTGACATCATCAGGTAACATTTTTACTGATTCCATTTAAAAGCTTTAGATAAAAACCTTTAAGATAAAAAAAATAAAAATAAATAAACTTTTAATTGTCCGAACTCTCTATTGAAGACTCAGATTCAAGAGGCTTTCTAGCAGGTGGTTTCTTGAAGTGAGGGCCTCCACTGGGGTTTCACTTCCGTCCCTGCTGCCTGTTCCTTTGGTTTCCCCTGCTCAGATGGCACTACTTCATTTTCCTCTGCACAACAACAAATTTCACCCCGTCTTATAACGAATTTCTTCCTTGGGTGTTCAGCGATCTTCTTCTTCAACTCCTCCACCAACTTCCTCCTCTCAGCACGTTCTTCTGGGCTTTGTCCAGGCTGATGAAAACAGTTCTATATGTTCCATCTTGCTTCAGGTTCTTTGCCACTTTCAGCACCTCAAATACAGTTTCAGTATTGTCCACTGTAACACGTATGGGTCTCCTTCCTTCAACTCTACCAAAACGAGCTGCATTAAACCTGGGCTTGACATCTATACAACTGAATATTTTATTAACCTTGTCTTTCACATCTTCACCTTCTTCCTCAGGAACACCAAAAAGTATCAAGTTTTTGTCTCTCTCCTCAGACCCTTTCTTGACAATATCTTTTACAGCTGTCTTGATGTTCCTAATGGTTAAGGTCTGCCCAGCATCTTTCTTCACTGCATCACTGTAGCTCTTCATCTCTGTTTTGATAGTGTTTTGAGCTTATTATCAACCATGAACTTATTGATCTGGTCACATTGAGACAATAACTTATGTGATCTGGTCTGGTAATAACCTTGTAACAGGATGATTTTGTTTCCAGCAGCCTTACTTTCCTTCTGATTTGATTCAACTTCACCAGAAGTTTTTTCAATATATCTACGCAACACTCTGCCCTTTTCATATGATTCTAATATTAGATTTGCCATTTCATCCTTATCTAACTTTTGCTTCAATAGCAACACATTTTTGTTCTTAAACAGTCCAGTAATTTTTTCAATGTGATTTGAAGAAAGAGCTATCTCAGTTTGAATTGATTCAAAAAAAGAACCCATGCTATATCCACAAACTATAACCAAATTCAAAGATAACCAACAGTAGAACTGAGAGATGAGTACTCCTTGAATCAAGCTGTCTTGGTTGCAGATCACTTCGTCATTTCCTCCCCTTAGGGGGCATCATTGGACATACGTCTACCTGCTCAAATTTGAGTAAAATAAAAGTAAGCATTATGGTATTTAACCATCTCTAATCTCATACCCAATTGATTAATATCAAATGTTATCAATTATTTAGCACCATTTCACTTTGGTGCCCATTCCATATTAAGGCGTCCGTAACGTTCGTCAGTCGATCGAATGGAATTGGTCGATCGATCAACTCCATTTGAACGAATGATGTGTTTTAATGCTCCCTGTTGACTTGAATCGTGTTAAAATGAGCAATATTTATTTGTTTCCCTACTAGCTTAAAGATTTTCTATTGAAAACACATCAGTCGATCAAATGAAGTTGATCGATCGACCAATTCCATTCGATCGACCGACGAACGTTACATGCACCTAACATTAATAAAAAGCAATTTTACAATAAAAAATAATAACTTATTCAATGTGATGAAACTAATTTTAACTTCCACAAAGACAAAATATGCATCCAACGACACAAAAAGCTACACTGCAAGCTCGTTCTCAATTAGTTGCATTGTGCAGCAGTTGGAATTGAAGTTACATTACATAATCGAATAAGTTTAAGTCCAACCAACGGTGCTTCCTAAGCCCGCATAGGTGCAGTGTGTGTTGCCTTCCTAAGCCCGCATAGATGTTTGTACGCGCGCGGCGCTTCCCTTCCTCTGTTCTGAGGAAGCGCGCCGCGCAACGCAAACAGGATGTACGTAGGCGCGCCGCGCTTCCCTGGGGAAGCTGAAGCGCTTCTTGCTAAACACGTATATCCCTGTCTGCGTTGCACGGCGCGCGTACGCACACCTATGCGGGCTTAGGAAAAGCGCAACGCAGACAGGGATATACGTGTTTAGCAAAGTTTTTATGAGAACTGAGCTGAGCAGCTCGAATTTTGTTGCTGTATTTACTATTTAATTTTTAGTTTTGGGCTTGTTTCTTCACCAAATGTTTTGTTTATTTTTTTTTATTAAAGACCTCTCAATTCAGTTCCATTTATGCATGTGGTCTCTGCATCTGCACTTGATGTTGCTTTTCCATGGTACCACGGGTGACTGCTGGGGCCAATAGCTATTGCATTTTAAACACCCTGAAAGGTATTTGATGCCTGATTCATCACACTTCACTTCTGAAGTATTTTTGCTACTATTTTCTAATTAAATTAATAGTTTTCAAGCCTCACCCTTTTCTATTGCAATAACTATCTTTTTTCCACAATTGTCACTGCATCAATGTTCAATCACATCAAACACATTTACTCAGGATGATTTACATTCACACAGGGATCCTGAAGATGGAATTTTAAATTTCGAAACTGTCAGTTGATTTGCATGGTTGTATGAAATTGTTTGATTCATTCCATTTTTACTGGCTTTTCAGTGTTTTTATCAATTTTGATATTTTTGAGTTAAATTTTATCACATTGAATAACTTCTTATTTGTTAAATTATCTTTTAATAATGTTACTATGGAATGGGCACCGAAATGGTGCTAAATAATTGTTAACATTTGATATTGATCAATTGGTGTGAGATCTCATGGTTCAATATTTTTACATTACATTACATTTTTCATTATCATCATTGAGTTTCATTCATCTCATTCATTGACATCATGAAGGATCACATTAAAGAATCTTACCTTCCAAAAGGAAAAATCCCCTCGGTTACACCATTCCAAACCCCCTCACTTTCAATCAAAATTTTTCATGTTTTCTAAGGCTCCCATAAGTTTCAAAGATAAGGCTGATTCTTTCTCACAACAGGGACAGTAACAATTAACAAGTGCAATGCAATTTTTGATTCAGAAACTGTTCCTTTTAGGCAAGGCTTAAATTTTTGAAGGTTTTACATCTGACTGTGTTAGATCAATTAAGTAACATAATTTGATCACAACTCACTGTTCATATTTCTTAGGTGAAAATTTTCAAGGTTTACCTCTGAGACTTCATTGTAGGATCAATTCAGTAAAATGATTTGATCACATGAAAGCCATACAATTTTCAAGGTTTTTACACATGAATCTGCCTCTAAGATCAATTTGATGAATAATTTGATTACAACAGCCCACTACATGAATTTTTCTAAAGTTTCACATTTCTGGGTGTGTCTGCAGGTGAAAATTTTCATGGTTTCACATCCGAAGCTGAATTTTGAATGATGAAAGTGACAGAACACTCTCACCTCTTCCAATTCGATGGAAAAAGGCTCTTATTCAAAAGATTGCAGGGTGAGAGAACACCCTCACTTCTTCCAAATTGATTGGATTGGCCCTCGTGCAAATGATAAAAGTGAGGGCTCAAGTGAAAAAACACTCACTTTACAAGTTGATACTAAATGGCTCATTCAAATGAGCATAGGGCTTATCATTTCGGTGATGTTACTATTTCCTCACCTCAGCTAAGTGAGGAAACAGTAAACACTTACAAGTTGATACTGAAAGGCTCTCATTCAAATTAAAAGTGAGGGCCAAAGCGAGATAACACTCACTCTTTACAAAATTGATACTAAAGGCTCTCATTCAAATCATAAAAGTGAGGCCCACGTGAGAAAAAACTCACTTGTTACAAGTTGATAGCCCTCATTCAAATGATAAAAGTGAGGGCCGTGAGGCAACACTCACTTCATCGAAATTAATAGGAAAATGCTCTCATATCTCTTAAATTGATGGAATTGAGGCCTTCATTTTGGGCTCTGGTTCACGCACAAGTAAGTTTGTCAAAATCCCCTCACTTTTGACAAAAATCCCCTCGGTTACAGTGTAACCCGTGCAACCCAACTTTGGAAGGTAAGTTAAAGATCAATTCTTTTATTCTTTAAATTGTTGATATATAGTTTTGGTAAATATATTAATAGATCTTTGATTGATATCAAAAATTGTGGATTTGCCTCGCCTCCCTCCTTGGGAATATATGTTTCAAAGCAATTCACATTGTGACATTGATCGAATATTTGAGTTCAGGAGATAATCAAGCTATGTAAGTTCATCTTGGTTTTGGTATTGAGATGAATGTACCACAATTAACTTTGATATGTTGAAGTTTCTTCCAAGATCACCATGGTGTTTACATTTGCTCAATTTGCATTTGGTGAACTTCAGAAATGCCAGTAAATTATCTGGATCATCGGCAAATGTAGAGAAAATAAAGAAATTATATAGAGATGCTTTCTCATTGACAAATGGAAGACCTTCAGATGCATTGCTTGATGCTTTAGAAAAACAAGCTCTGTTTGAAGGAGTCCTTGTTTCTGGACAGGATATCCAAAACTTCAAATATGAACAAATGATTGAGCAAGAGCTATCCAAAGATAAGAAAATAGTGCAAATACGAAATGGCAGTGCACAAAGCCTTGAAATCATGAATGTGTACCTTGACGTATTTCTTAGCAAGAATAACCTAGATGAATTTTTAATCATGGTCCAGAAAAATAAGAATTTGTTTGACTTCATTGATAAATCAATTGTTTTGCGCTATATCATGAAATGTCAAGAACGTTCTATACAACCCCGAATTGCTGTAAATGAACAAATTGATAAATTTAGTAAATTGATGTACTTCTATTATCAGAATAATATTGTTGAGCTGAAGAGAACTTTCCAAGATGAAGATATCCAGGCATTTGTCAATGAGATTCTTGAAACATATAATTTTTACCCAAATGATTTTGTACATTTCAAAGCAGCAGCAAAGGTTGTTGATCCCTCAGTTGTTTTTTCTACAGGCCATAAAAGCATTTCTCAGGCTAGCTTTATCCAACAGTATCCTCTAACTGAAGTTCTATTATCAAGAAAATCACATGGCACATTTCCATATAAGTCTCTTAAAGTAGATGCAAAAAGCATACATTTGCAGGTCAAAAATGAAAATGATGAGTTCACTCAAGTCCAGTCAATAGGTTCAGAACAAGAGCAGTGTCCTAGTCTTAAGAAGTATAAATCTTGGATCCAGGAAAAATGGACAAGTTCACTTTATTCTGCCCTTGTAAAAGAATCAAATCTTTACAAAAAAGGTGACTATAAAGACTACAGGAAACATAACAGTCCTTTTCTTGATGAAGATATTGTATGTTTAAAAACTGTTGCTCAACATACAATAAACTATGTATGTGAGGAATTGGTTTCACAGTTTGAAGGCATTGAGGTTTGATACATTTACTTTTGATATTCTACTTGAATCATTTAAATAGCACTGGATTGATCATATGGCCCAAATCTTTGAATTGACTTACTGACCTGGGATAGCAACTGAAACACCTATAGAGCTACAGACTTTCTGTTCAGGCAATCTGGCAGTGACACTGTGTTGTGAGAATAAGAAATCAATAGGTTGCTTTGGTTACTGCCCCAGGTCAGATCAAAGATGGTCACAACCAAGCTGGCATTAATATTCAAATGCATTGAATATAATAAGAGACTAAGAGACACTGAGATTACATTCACAGACTTCACATAGATTGGCAATTATTAGTTTTTATGCTATAATGATATTGTATATGATTGATATGGAGGGTAGGTACATATAGTCATAGATTTAGATATTATTTATGAACTATACTTTTCTATATACCTGCATTTTTGCTGTAAAATTGAATAACTCACATTAACCATACAGGTATTAAAGGCTGCAAATGCCATTGGTAATTTAGTATACAAGATATACTGCAAGCAACAAGATAAATTTTCGATGCAAAAGTACACAGATTTTGTTGATAAGTTGAAGCACAATCCTGACTCTTCACCACAAATGGTATTGAATTTTCAAGCTTTTTATTACTTCCCTTTTCAAGGGATGTATATTGACATTCTGATATGTTTTCCTCCATGCTGAAACACTTTATTGTCCTATATTACTATCATAAGCAAATTCTATGAATCAGGGTAACTTATATTAATTAAAAAGTATAAGTCAGCAACATGTTTCATTGTCATTTTTCATCTTGAATTAAGTGTCTCTTGAATCAGATTTGGGAGAGTATCCATGAGATGGAATATCACCAGTTTAAACCTCACTGGAATACTCATATTCTGCATGGTATTGGCGGATTTCTTCTGAACTTGGTTAGAATTAATGCTTCTTTCAATAAAGATCACTGCAAGAGACTCCTTAATAATCCAAGGTAAATACCTAAGGAGATCAATGGAAGAAGAAAAGTAAGACCTTCTTGACTAGCTACATATTCTATCATGTTACATGATATGCTATACTTTATCATAGAAATAAAATGTTCTGTATTTTGTACCCTGTATTTGGTAACTTCTCATAACTCTGATAATAGATGACATCCCAATAATGTCAGGGAGGACATTGGAGAGGAATCATGGAAATCTTCAACCAGCGACAGTGAGAGCAGTGTATTTACTCATACCTACTACATATCTCGCAGTGCAACCCACAGGAGGCCAGTGGGAGCTTTTGTTGCCAACCCACTCATCAAAACCCTAATCAGGAGGTATAGTTATCATCTTCTTCATTCATATGAAATATTTTATGCAAAATATTTTACACACAATCTTCTAGCTTTCTAGATCAATATCACATTAATTGTAAAAATCGCTTTTCAGAAACATGTTGACTAGAGGCTATTTCTACTTTGAAACAACGGAAGCCCCCATGTTATGTCCTCCTAAACCCTGGACTTATGCCAGTCTTACTCCCATGCTGATTTGCGATGTTCCCTTTATCAGGTAATAGCTGATCCAATAGTGATTTATGTCAGACATGGCATTATCATTAATTATGGACAAATTTGGCTTTAAATTGCTCTTTGAACCGATAGAAAATAGTAAATTAGCTTTAGAATGATGCTTCGAATAACTATCCAGATATGCTGGCAGCGAATGGAAGAAGTATTTCTCTGGTATTCTGAAGGACCATGATATGCAAGGGCACCTTACCGTAATGAAATATGGATTGGATTTGCTGGGAACACTGCCCTGGAAAGTAAACAGACCTGTAAGTGGGCATGCAATCTTGGAGAATTTCATTTTAGTTTGATCTGGCTCGATACAGACTGGAACTGGGAGCTTTTCAAGCTACGAGTAGAGGCTAATGCTGCGAAAATTCACTTTGTCATGATTGTGTAGTTTACGTCGTGGATAAACTTGACATTTCAGATTCTGGACAAACAGGTGCAAGTTTATAACGAAGGTGGGTCTAAGAAGCTGTCAATAGCACCTGTGTTTGATAAACAGTTCCCCGAGCGACCTGAACCTGGCGATGCCGGTGCAGAGAAAGTTACCATGAAGGTACTGGTGAATTTTAGTATGTTTGGTACCTAGTATAGTACGGTAAAATGTTGTCGGAAAAAGTAATAATATTCGAGTCTGATTGAATGGTCTGTCAAGCTGTGTCGACAGTGGTTTAAATGCTATGTTCAACCATGGTTTTCCTTGCACAGTGTTGCATTGGATTGCTCACGCGAATACCCATCTCAACTCTAAAATTCTCAAACTCAACTCAAAACGTATCCTGGCAGGCGTATTACAGTCAGTTCAACTCCCTAAAGAAGGAGGAGAACGAGAAATACTCAATACGATGTACGCAGCTCTACACCTTAAGTCTCGCTAATTCCATGGGCGACAGTCCCTTCTGGCAGTGCTATAACCTCGATTTCAGGGGTCGGGTGTACCCTGTGGCACCGCACTTTAACCAGATGCTGGGAGACCCTGCGCGAGGTAGGTGTGGGTGTGAGTTGATGGACGTGGCACTGGGGGAAGTACGGTGCAATAACTTACTAAACGACGCGTAAGAGAAATAGGCGGTTCAATGTCATCAACTCACTACATTGAGCCATGATAATGCCGTCAATCTACGCGCCTATTTCTCATGTGCAGGGTTTAGACTAAACTGGGGGAATGAGTGGATCTCTTTCAGATCTATCTCTCGTTTACTTATTTAATAGTAGTCCTTGACAGATTATCAAAATTTTGGGGAGGTAAATAAGGGACTCTAGTCACCCATGTGCAGTGGAGAGTCCGCACCTCGGGGTAGTATTTTCTTACACTGGGGGACTGGAAGAATCTCTCCCGGATACGTCCACCATTTTTGATTTGGCGTTTAGTAAACAACGCCCCACTCCAACATCTTATTTTTTGTAGCGTTGATCACGGTGTCCTCCATCGCAGGCATGTTGATGTTCCACGAAGGGGCACCACTGGGTAAAGATGGGCTACGTTGGCTGAAGATCCACCTGGTTAACAAGTTCGGGGGAATGGGTAAAGCTACTTTTGAAGAGAAAGTTGAGTTTGCTGATAACCACTTGGATCAAATCATGGAGAGTGCCGACAAAATGTGTCCAGGTAGGAATCGTAACAGATCTGCTATGAGATAGATTTGTAATATTCAAAGCAATGAAATCTGAAAACTTGGTTTGATAACTTGATCCGAAAACTTAATTAGCGTGAACTTTAATGAAACAAGTAACCGGGACAAGTTAGTTGCAGCGAATTTTCATCATAACAAATTGTTTTCATATGATTGATTAAGTAATAGTATTTATTTTCTGCCGTCCCTTTTAAGCTTAAAGATAATTTCATGAATTAACGCATGTATGAAAGTATGAAGCTCTTACAACTGCCTCCATCCCAGACAACGGTTGGTGGTCCAACTCCACCGAGGACCCGTGGCAGTGTCTGGCTGCGTGTATCGAGGTGGCTGCTGCCCTGCGCTCGCGTGACCCCTCACGTTACGTCACGTGTTTGCCGGTCCAGGTTGACGGCAGTTGTAACGGACTGCAGCACTACGCGGCACTGGGCAGGGACAAGCCGGGAGCGGTGAAAGTTAGCGTGTCTCCGGCAGATAGGCCGGGCGATGTTTATAGCGCTGTGGTGAGTGGGGTGTTAAAAAGTTTTCTAATTTCTCAGAAATTTTCGGTTTGTCGTTGTCAGAAACCATTCTGTCCACCAATTAAGGTAATTACTTCATAGTTTAGTGTTTACACGATTCCTTTGAAATCTCCTGCACGTCGTAGTTCATCTCACAATCATCAGATGGAGATTGTGGTATCTCTCCAAGAAGCTGACTGCGAGGCAGGCAACGCTACTGCCCTCAAACTAAAAAACAAGATCCAGAGGAAGACAATCAAACAGACGGTCATGACTCAAGTGTATGGGGTCACACACTACGGGGCCAGGGAACAGATCAGGGGTGCGTTGCTTGGGTGTGTCCAGGATCTTTAAGGCTCAGTTAAGAGTTGCGGGCATCTTTGGTGAATGAACCCTTTAGATGAAGACCTGATGATACCTACATTTTTTGGTAATTCGGTTCAAATTCCAAATTAATAAAGAATAATTGCGATGTGGTTATACTACATTTCATTTCAGGAAAATTAAAAGACCAAGGATTGAAGGAAGATGAAGCATTGGAATGCGCTAGTTACCTCTCTAAACTCACTTTCCAAGCCGTAGGAAAACTCTTCACGCAAGCTCAACAAATCAAGGAATGGTTGAATAACACTGCTTACAAGATAGCGTCACTTGAGAAACCTGTCCAGTGGAGCACGCCTTTAGGTCTGCCGATTTTCCTCTATTAAATAGATCAAAATAAATTCGCTGGGAAGTTATTGGAAACAAAGAAATTAAGGGAGCAAAAAGCTCCCCGTCTGGGAATCGAACCCAGGTCGCCCGCGTGACAGGCGGGAATACTAACCACTATACTAACGAGGACTGACTGAGGATTCAAATAAAGACAATATATATCTTACCATGTAATCGGAGACCACTCGGGATCTGTGCTGCAATTATATCATCACTTCTATTGAATTTCATTGAGCCCATGTCCTCGTTAGTATAGTGGTTAGTATTCCCGCCTGTCACGCGGGCGACCTGGGTTCGATTCCCAGACGGGGAGCTTTTTGACAATAATTTCTCGGTACTTTGTAAATCATGATTTTTGTAGGAATTCAATAATTAATATTTTTTCTTCAACCATAAACTTAATAGCTCATTGCTACTCTTTCATCCCCTCACCAGTACGTACTGATGTATTCATGTAACATGTACTGCGTGCTAACTTGCTAAGCTGAAGAGAACAAGTACACTAATTGCACTACTCTTTCAACTTCTCAATAACTCTTTATATATCGTACGATGTATAGTGAGCGATCTCCATTGTTGCACGGTTCTCAGTAGGCTCTTCATGGAAACTGTAAAGCTAATGAATTCCGGGCCCTGCAAATGATGACCATTAATTATAAACAATGTAGGTTGAGGAACCTCTTGCCAATTCGAAATTAATCGATAATTTGATAATAAATATCTTCGATGACGTCATCATCCACCAGCGTATCTTCAGGATTACCCTGTGTCCAGCCCTACACCAAAGACAAACACTACCGCACCCGGACCCCACTGCAGTCGCTCAATCTGAACAGCCCCTCCCCTGACATGCCCGTCAACAGGAGGAAACAAAAGACAGCCTTCCCGCCCAACTTCATTCACTCCCAGGTACCAACTTCATTCACTCCCAGGTCCCAACTTCATTCACTCCCAGGTACCAAACTTCATTCACTCCCAGGTACCAAACTTCATTCACTCCCAGGTACCAAAATCCATTCACCAACTTCATTCACTCCCAGGTACCAACTTCATTCACTCCCAGGTACCAACTTCATTCACTCCCAGGTACCAACTTCATTCACTCCCGGGTACCAACTTCATTCACTCCCAGGTGCCAAAATCCATTGCCAGGACCCAGGTACTAACTTCATTCCCTCCCATGTACCAAAATTCATTCACTGCCAAGTACCAAAATTCGCTTCAAGGTAAGAACGTCATTTATTCCCGGGTACCTGGTACTTTCTTTATTTGGAAATCAGTCTCACACAGATAAAAACGAGTTCAAATCTTTTTAGCTTTTTAAAAAATCAAAATCTAACTTCTAATACTACGTACTGTAATTTAGTTGAAATAAATCAGATAAAAATCAATTGAATGAAACTTAAACAATAAATCTATTTGAATCAACAAACTGCAACTTAAAGAAGTGCTGCCCCCATGAATTGTCGTTTTCATTGCAAGGAGGAAGGTCCATGATATGCTAGGTATGAAATATTGAATTACAGCGATAAATATGAAAGCAACCACAGCGGTAAGGATGTCCAGACTCCATGAGTCTCACTAATAATTTGGCAGGATTCCACACACATGCTGATGACGGCAATCCAGTGCTTCCACTCTGGGATCCCATTCGCTGCAGTTCACGACAGTTTCTGGACACTTCCCTGTCATGTCAACGAGATGAACAAAATACTACGGGAGCAGTTTGTCTTGATGTATTCCTTCGATGTGAGTACAAATCTTAAAATATCCTGGTTTCGTTATTTGCCTTTCATGCAACCACTAGCAGATAAATTGACATCCATGATATAGTCGGATATCCTGTGAATCTTTCTAAGAAAAACTCCCGACAGATTGATATTTTTGATATTAATATTGATTAAAATTGACTGGAAAGAAAAATAATCATGATTATCAATTTCATAAAACTATTTTCCAGCATGAATTATATTCTAGTGTTCTGTGACAAACGGTAGAAAATAGAACAGGACAAGCACAAAATCGTGTTAATTTTGGTGCAAAAGTTCTATGTAACTATGTAACTTCAAACTTAATAAATAGAGAAGGAAAACATTAAGCATTATTAATCAAAATTTTCCCATTTTTGGGTGGTTTCAGGGGCAGGATCAGGAGCATGAGCAGGAGTATACTCTTCTGCTCCGGAAGGCAGCACACCGGCCGGCAAGGGCGGCGCCCCTACCGCTCCCATCTCTTGGGGCGGCGCCCCCACTTGGGGTAACGGGGCAGCTACCAGAGGCCTCTGGAAGAACACCAATACTTCCCCTTTCAATGCTGTCACTCCTATTTGTTTCCCAGCTGGGGTGTCCAGAACGGCTACAACACTCCATCCTTTCTCTCCCATCTCTCTGATGAGTGAGGCTATGTTGAGGTTTGAGGAGGATCCAGTGTATCCAATTGATGCGTAAACATCCACGGTGACAATAGTAACTTGGTAGAGGGGTGTCATGTCGTTTGCTGCAATCCGGGCTTGATCCTTCTCAAAGAACCAGATGACACTCAACTGAAGGGGCAATAGATCCATTTGCCTTCTTTTATTGCGTTGCTGTGTCAAGCCTGCTTCATGTTGAGGAAGGTTGATATCAACCAACTTCCATCCTTGATTCAAATATCCACCTAAAGGTCCATTGATGTCCCAGCTGCACTCATGATGCCCAATATTTCTTGAAACTTGCATCGAGGTACAAAAAGCAATAGTTGTGAATTTCTGTGGATTAGGATGAAGTGGCATGTTGAAAAACAGATTTATTCCAAAGTTCATGGATACTAACCCCGTTCTATCTCTTCCAGAAGTTGATTCCACGCATTGCAAGCGACCTCCCAGGTCTGCTTGTGCACCGACAATATTGAAGATGTTGGTCAATCCAGCTGCGTTAGGCGCTGTGTTAAGGCTCCTCATACCAAACACAGATCCATGGGTGAGATCATTAAGGGAGAGAGTTGTCTGATGAACCTGAAGTTGCCAACTCTCTGACGATGGTTCGAACACCGTAGGTCTTAAGAAGATCCCCTGATAAGCTAATTGGGCTGACATCATACCTTTCCTTGACGCCTGGTATGGTAATCGGAAGAATGTACCAAGTTGGAAGTATTCAGCGTATTGTTGAGCAAGTAGCGGCATGTTATCATCGACATTACTTGAGACAGATCCATCAAATGAAGCACTCACTGTCACCTTGGCTTCAATAACACGGTAATCTATAGCCGGACCAGTATAAGGTACAGGGTCCACCGGTATGCCGGAATGGGGACTTTCTGTTGGTCCACCGACATGACTTTTAGAGCTGCTCAGTCCCATCAATGGTATTGAATCCTGGGATATAAAGAGGTGAAGTAAGGAATTTAGAAATTAGAATAAGGTAGTATGAAAATATGGTAAATTGAGCGATCCGTCGAGGCCAGTATCGGGCCAGTGCCGTGCCAGTATCACGCCAGTAGCGCGCCAGTATCACGCCAGTAGCGCGCCAGTGCCCAGTAGCGCGCCAGTACCGCGCCAGTACCGCGCCAGTAAGACGCCAGTATCACGCCAGTAACGCGCCAGTCGACAATAACTTAAAGCCAGGACGCCAGTAGCACGCCAGTATATGATCTGATACTGGCGTGCTACTGGCGTCCTGGCTTTAAGTTATTGTCGTCTGGTGCAATACTGGCGTGATACTGGCGTGCTACTGGCGCAGCACTGGCGCGCTACTGGCGTGATACTGGCGCGATAATGGCGTGAGGTAGGCCTGATACTGGCGTGATACTGGCGTGATACTGGCGTGATACTGGCGTGGTACTTGCCTGATACTGGCGCGATAGTGGCGTGATACTGGGCACTGGCCTCGACGGATCGCTCAATTTACCGAAAATATAAAGATAAGTGTCATTGGGTGAACAGAGCGAATTTCTAGACTCATAGATCGAAGTTAATTTTCTCAATAATCAATATTTTCCCTCCTAAATTGACAATTTTCACATCTTCTCAGCCCATGCTGGCTCTCATCAAAAGCTTTGGGAGTACATTATATGCTATATGAACACGTCGTGCTCTATACCTCAAGTGTTGAAAAAGTTATTTTGTTGAAATTTATTTACTTATTTATAATATGTGGCCATGCCAGTGGTAAAAAGCAAATTGGAAACTGAACCTTTAATCTAACTAACTAACTATTGATGCTTCTCAAAATAATTAAAAAAAGCTAAAAAGATAAATGCAACACATCAAAACTGCTGAAAACCTCAGTCCAATGGAATGACGAAAATAAATCTCTAGTAGGTATTATACCAAACTGTAGTCTGAACAAAGCAATAAAGCAATAATGAGCTTGCTAAGGACATAAAGTATCATAACAAACGAGCTATATCATATGTACATGTACAAAGCAGTAAAGCAATAATGAGTCTGCTAAAGACCTTCTTAAAAAGCTGCCTGTAATTTGGAATGTATTCTAAGTATCCTGTACTAACTTATATCATGAGTAATGATTGTTGTATTGTAGTATTCGGTCGTATGAAAGTATACCAATGACCCCCTGCTGACCCCCTGCTGACCCCCTACTGACCCCCAGCTGACCCCCTACTGACCCCCTGCTGACCCCCTACTGACCCCCTACTGACCCCCTGCTGACCCCCTATTGACCCCCTGCTGACCCCCTACTGACCCCCTGGTGACCCCCTGGTGAACCCCTACTGACCCCCTACTGACCACTTCCTGATCATAATTCTAACATATATCATGAATGTTTTAAAAGCATTTAAAATAGCACTCAGCCTTATAATGACGCTTTATTGGTCATTAAGTTATTCAAGTCAGCCAGGTCAGCCATACGGTCAAGTCAGACAAGTCAATCATATCGGTCGGGTCAGTCCTGGCCCTGTCGTTCAAGACAGTCAAAAGGTCAAAACGGTAAAGTAAGTCAATTCATTCAACATGACTGACATGACTGACAGAACTGACTTGAATGACTTGGATAACTTGACTAACGTGACTGTCCTGACTTATTTGACTGACTTGAATAACAGAATAACATAACGAACATGAAAAATATAACTGACTCGTTTATGTTTTGAGCGTGCGTTTAGGGTGCCTTGATCGAGTGGCAATTGACCAATAAAGCGTCATTATAAGGCTGAGTGCTATTTTAAATGCTTTTAAAACATTCATGATATATGTTAGAATTATGATCAGGAAGTGGTCAGTAGGGGGTCAGTAGGGGTTCACCAGGGGGTCACCAGGGGTCAGTAGGGGGTCAGCAGGGGGTCAATAGGGGGCTAGCAGGGGGTCAGTAGGGGGTCAGTAGGGGTTCACCAGGGGGTCAGTAGGGGTTCACCAGGGGGTCAGTAGGGGGTCAGCAGGGGGTCAGCAGGGGGTCATTGGTATACTTTCATACGACCGAATACTACAATACAACAATCATTACTCATGATATAAGTTAGTACAGGATACTTACAATACATTCCAAATTACAGGCAGCTTTTTAAGAAGGTCTTTAGCAGACTCATTATTGCTTTACTGCTTTGTACATGTACATACATTGATATAGCTCGTTTGGGTCGTATGAAAATATACCAATGACCCCCTGCTGACCCCCTGCTGACCCCCTACTGACCCCCTGGTGAACCCCTACTGACCCCCTGGTGAACCCCTACTGACCCCCTACTGACCCCCTGCTAGCCCCCTATTGACCCCCTGCTGACCCCCTACTGACCCCCTGGTGACCCCCTGGTGAACCCCTACTGACCCCCTACTGACCACTTCCTGATCATAATTCTAACATATATCATGAATGTTTTAAAAGCATTTAAAATAGCACTCAGCCTTATAATGACGCTTTATTGGTCAATTGCCACTCGATCAAGGCACCCTAAACGCACGCTCAAAACATAAACGAGTCAGTTATATTTTTCATGTTCGTTATGTTATTCTGTTATTCAAGTCAGTCAAATAAGTCAGGACAGTCACGTTAGTCAAGTTATCCAAGTCATTCAAGTCAGTTCTGTCAGTCATGTCAGTCATGTTGAATGAATTGACTTACTTTACCGTTTTGACCTTTTGACTGTCTTGAACGACAGGGCCAGGACTGACCCGACCGATATGATTGACTTGTCTGACTTGACCGTATGGCTGACCTGGCTGACTTGAATAACTTAATGACCAATAAAGCGTCATTATAAGGCTGAGTGCTATTTTAAATGCTTTTAAAACATTCATGATATATGTTAGAATTATGATCAGGAAGTGGTCAGTAGGGGGTCAGTAGGGGTTCACCAGGGGGTCACCAGGGGGTCAGTAGGGGGTCAGCAGGGGGTCAATAGGGGGCTAGCAGGGGGTCAGTAGGGGGTCAGTAGGGGTTCACCAGGGGGTCAGTAGGGGTTCACCAGGGGGTCAGTAGGGGGTCAGCAGGGGGTCAGCAGGGGGTCATTGGTATATTTTCATACGACCCAAACGAGCTATATCAATGTATGTACATGTACAAAGCAGTAAAGCAATAATGAGTCTGCTAAAGACCTTCTTAAAAAGCTGCCTGTAATTTGGAATGTATTGTAAGTATCCTGTACTAACTTATATCATGAGTAATGATTGTTGTATTGTAGTATATGTCATAGGTTTTAACATCTTGTAAAGTTAAACAGGAGTTTCCATTCAAGTTGATTCCTCTGGGGTCTGAGAGTGCAGCCTTCAGAAGCAAAAGCCACCGAATGTGCACTCAAACAAGAAAAGATCATGATTTATCTGAAAATTTGTAACACTAAAAGCAGGGTTCTGGTAGCGCTGTCTTGGAAAGGCAGGAACTTGGCATCTAAATACACTAAAACCTGATATAATGAGGACTGAAAGTTTATGATTCGGGACCTGTAACTACCCAAATTTGCTACGGTGTATGATAATAGCCAGTTATCTATAGCCGATTATCGCTGAAGAAGCAACAGCACAAACCAGGCAATGTACAGCTACGATTGTGCAACAAAACGAAGCAAATGAAATTTACCTAAACATTGAGCAATAATTGCATTGTGTGTCACCTCCATTAGGTCACCGGGATAGCGCTACCAGTTCACATAGGTATTGAATTACCACGGGTCCATGGCCCACAAAATACTATGGCATAAAAATATCCGTTGATTTTTTTTTCTAAATTTGAGGATTTTCGAATATAGAAGTCGTGAACTCCAGGTGCAGTAGCTCCAGGTCAAATGTTATGTATATGATCTAAGTTTAAATTAATGAACTATTACACGACTCATTGTCTAATCAAATCTAATGCCCATATATATACTATATAGTCCCTATGGGACTAGAAATTTTACAAAATATCGAAAAAGCAGAAGGGGTAGGTAGGTAAAAAATTAAAAATTAAGAACTTTTGGATCACCCTGCAGATGAGATGATAACAACGAATAAACGAGAAAGCTCCGGTCCAACGATAGGTATACCATGTGTACGACATAACGAAATACACTGCTCATTGTTTACGCCCATATACCTACCTAATACATGCAATGTGAGAGCTCCTGAGAGAGCCTAGGTAGTCCTCTAATGGCCATCTTGCCATCCTTTTCTTTTATATATAGAATTAAAACCCGGACATCTGGTATCGACTAGTAGGAGAGTTTATGTATTGAATGTTTGATGTGAGTTCAAGTACTCTTAATGATCTAATAATTTCTTGTTTTGTTATTAATAAAACAACTATTTAAACAACTATTTTATTATTCGTACTAAAATCAATAAATGCAAATTGTATGGATATCGAATAATAAATGTTCTTCGTACGGTTATTGAATTGAAAAGAAGATATTAGAATTAATAAGGATTTGGTCGGAATAATCATAGCCGTACATCTATATTCCAGGGGCGTAGCCAGATTTCTGAAAAGGGGGCGGCGAGGTACATTCAAAACCTGTTTAATGTTTTCTTCTGTTGACTCAAAGCTCTCATTTTGTATTTTGTAAAAATGAACAAAATTTTCATATCACCTGTCCAAAAAGGGGGAGGCAGCCGCCTGTGGCGCCTCCCCCCTGGCTACGCCCCTGCTATATTCTATACATCAATAGTAACGAGATAAATTAGTTTGGTTGTACTGTTATAATTGATAATATTTAAGTTTTGCTATCATGAAACCAGTAGCAAATAATTTGGCATCCATTTATTTAAATGAGTAAATGGATTTAAATTTATTATTTAAAAACATGAGTTGATCGAATCACTGCGTCTGTGTTTTGTAGATTAAAATATAATATTTCTTAGAAAAACTCCAGGTGACACCGAGACAGATGTATATTTTTGAATTCTGGTGATTTTCGATTAGATAAAGATCGATTGGAAGGAAAAATCATCATGATTATATCTTTATATGTATTTTCATCTACAAACCACAGTACAGACTACAGAAGTGCTGTAATCTGATCAATGTCTCCATAGTTAGTAGGCAAAATTAACGATGTAAAGAAATAGGAATGATTTAATATCATGCTGATAACATATTCATAGAACTCAAGAGATTGAAGTTCAAGCGATATAACTGATACCGGAGAATTGTAATCAGAAGCTTTCGAAAATCTTTTGAATATCGTCGTCAGCATGCTCATACATTTATGCAAGTGTCATACTGGAATGAATAAAAAAGATTCAATGATGTTAGTAATAATTTAAAGCCTTAAAATCAATAAATGAGATTATTTATCAGTATAAATTTATTATTCTAGTGTTCTGTGACTTGCAAACGGTAAAAACTAGAACACAAACGCAAAATTACAATAGCATCAGTTAAAGAGTTAAGTAATATATCAGGTAAAAAGGTTCTGTATATGAGTTCTCACTAAATCAAAAGAGGAGGAAAACGTTAGGCATCATTAATCAAAATTTTCCAATTCTGGGGCAGTGCTCCCATGTCCCGTCTCTTTGGCTGCGCCCCAATCCCCATTAATGGAGAGGTGGTACTTCTACCAGAGGCCTCTGGAAGAAGACCAATACTTTCCCTTTCGCTGTCCCCATGTTTGTCTGTTTCGTAGATGGGATGTCCAGAACGGTCACAACACTCCATCCTTTGTGTCCCATCTCTCTGATGAGTGAGGTTATGTTCAGGTCCATGCGACAGGAAAAAGCAGATTTATATGCCAAGTAAACATCCAAATTGACAACAGTAACTTGATAGTAAGGCGTCATATCGTTTGCTGCAATCCGGGCTTGGTCCTTTTCGAAGAACCAAATGACATTCAAGTGAATGGGCTCTAAAAGTACGGCAAATCTCCACCTGGGATCGGGATGCTGTGACAGGCCTGCTTCATGCTGAGGAATGTTTATATCAACCAATTTCCATCCCTGATTCAAATACCCTGTTAGAGGTCCATTTATGTCCCAGTCACACCCCTCGTGCCCAATTCCTCTCACAACTCTCATCGAGGTACAAAAAGCAGTGATAGTGAATTTTTGTGGATTAGGATGAAGAGGCATGTTGAAATACAGATTTACCCCAAGGTTGTAATTCGTGGATACAATTCCCTTTCTATTCCTCCCACCAGTTGATTCCACGCATAGCAATCGGCCTCCCTGCTCTGCTTGGGCATTGACAACATTGAAGATGTTGGTCATTGCACTAGCATCAGCCACTGTGGTAGCATACGGAACGTTAAACATATTTGTATTGGCGATGTCGTTAAGGGCGATAGTTGTCTGATCAGCCTCAAGTTCCCAACGTTCCCGCGTTGGTACCCTGTTAGCAGGTCTTGAGAAGATCCCTTGATAAGTATACTTTACTCGACTTGAAAACATCTGACTCTTTGACTGATGGTATGGTAATCGGTAGAAGGTGCAAAGTTGGAAGTGTTCGGCGTATTGTTTAGTAAGTAGCGGCATGGTTTCATTGACACTACTTGAGGCAGATCCGCTAAATCCAAAGTCTACTGTCACCTCAGCTTCAATAACTTTGTGCTGTATAGCTGGACAGTGAATGGTGCAGGGTCTACTGGTATGCCGGAATGGGGGCTTGGTGATTGTCCACCGACATTAGTCTTGGAGCCGCTTGATCCCATCAATGTTACTCTATTCTTGGATATAAAAAGAATTAAGACAACAATAGAATTAAGTAGTATCAAGATATACCAATGTCTCATGGCTGACACCCATTGATTGTCAAATTTCAACCACTTTCGATAATGGTACTTTAAAAAGTTTAAAACTCTTTCTGACGACATTACGAATCATTTGGAGGTCATCCAGGCACTAAGAACTGAACCAGATGTCATTGGAATACGTTCATGCGACCAAAAATGTTAAAATTACAATCTATGGATCATTTACATAAATTATTCCTGAACCTGTTGCGTAATTTTCGAAACCCTTCTCAAAATGATTACTTTAATTACTAAAAATGATAATTGACCACATGAAACTAACTGCGAAAAAGGTCGGTACAATGGCTGGTGAAACTGAATCTCTATTTCTCTAGTAGGTATTATGCCAAACAAAGTGGAATGCAAGCAGTAGTCTGTGCAAAGCAATAACGCAATAATGAGCTTGCTAAAATTACATACTGAGCATGGCGTATCTTACACATCTCACAGAGTTATGATCGGGTCAAATCACAGCACTTCTGTTCTATGGTTTGTAGATTAAAAGATTAAGATAGGTGCAAAGCAATAACGCAATAATAACCTTGCTAAAGAATTATTATACCAAACATCACGTATAATACCGAAGGAGCTATAGGTACACAGCAGTAAAGCTACACTGGGCCTGATAAAGACTCCAGAAGCTGCTAAATGGCAGGGGTCATTACATTGAATACATATTATAATGCTCATATTATTATGTTCATATATGAGAAGTTTATGGTTTGGATTTTGGGACCTGAAACTACTCAAATACGCTATCAAAAAATTAAATATATGCATATGACTATATGAGAAGCTTCGGGACCTAAAGACTGGAACTACCCAAATTTGCAGGGGTACGGCAATAAGCAGTTATTTAAAGCTGATTATCGTTTAACAAACTACAGCACCAGTCACCCAGCCTGGAACTGTGCAGCTCCTGATGCTAAAACAAGGGAAATTAACCTACACAATATTGTGAACAAGGTTAACAGGGTAACAGAAGTATTGAATTACTGATATACGGGTTTTTACCGGAACAGCAAAGTATGGCATGAACATTTATAATACAGTACCACCTATATATTATGAATTCTTCGAGGATTTCTGAAGCTGAAACCTTGTTTCTAGTTACAACTTTAGAAGAAAGTTAACTTCGTGGATGCTAAATGCTTCTAACATGATTTTTCGGTTTATTTTGGCTTTTGCTTGCTTTGCCTTCATGAATTTATACTTCTAGGAATCCTCCTTGGTGCTGGAGATAAACTATGAAATACGCAACATTCTTGAAGAATACGCTGCAGAAGTTAATTTTCTTGGATGGCGTCGGCAAATTTGATAAATTTACTGATGATAACAATTAGAAGATGAGAAAACAAAGACGTAATAGCTTCTGGTCAAACGATACGATATGTACTTCATAGAATATCAAGTGTATGATATATAAAAACAAAGTCTGAACATGAACGACAATGCGTGTTTATAAAGAGAGAGCTCTTGGAGGAGCTCAGGATTCCAGGAATTTGTGAGCTAATTACCGCACTCTGATGTAGTATAGAGTTACACCGGAACATCTGGTATCGACTGGTGGGAGATAGGTAAATGTATCATGTTGATCATTAGCCGAGTGAACATAGCCTTGTTCACTCCGCTGTTATAATACCTCCATGTATTGCAATCCATGTAAGCATGTATTGGACATCGAACTGCTTCACTCGTGACATACGCGTGATACCAATGGACCAATCAAGCGCTAGTATCAGACGCTGCAACGTCTCATACTACCATCTGATTGGTCCATTGGTATCACGCGTAGGTCACGTGCGAGATGGTTCGATGGAGTGCACTGCGCTCATTTCCAATATATGCAGAGTATGTTATTTACTTATTTAGGCATCTTATAACGCATAAATTTGTGGCGTGTCCTCACTGGTACTTCCAAGACGGCACGGCGCAGTGAATCACGAGTATATTAAATAGCAACCGTCTAGATCACGTGACAGGTCCTACCAAACTTATAGGTCGTGTTACCACGAGCACTTAAAATGCAGCCAGGTGGCATGATCAATAGTTCATAAAAATGTCGCAATGAACGTGAACACGTCACGTGGTGTTGTGAGTCACGTGGTGTTGTGAGTCACGTGGTGTTGTGAGTCACGTGGTGTTGTGAGTCACGTGGTGTTGTGAGTCACGTGGTGTTGTGAGTCACGTGGTGTTGTGAGTCACGTGGTGTTGTGAGTCACGTGGTGTTGTGAGTCACGTGGTGTTGTGAGTCACGTGGTGTTGTGAGTCACGTGGTGTTGTGAGTCACGTGATAGTTAATCCTTAGTTCTGAGAAATTCATGATATTTCTGAGAAATTCATGATATTTCTCGGAAATCTAAGCGACTAGATAACAGCAACGGATGATGATTCAAAGATCTGAAAAAATTGAGCACGCTTTATGCTTTTATGGACAAGATAGCAAATAGAAGTACAGAAGTGCTGTGATTTGATCCGTTCGTATCTCTGTGTATAATCATGCCCAAATTTGCGAAATATTGGTGCCGAAAAAGCTATAAAAGTATAGAATCTTCAGCTTTCAGGTTGAAATTCAGGGCCATTCTCTGGTCTTAGATAGTCCAGTCAATGACATTGAAATAGCTGAGGTCAGCAAAAAACATGAGAAATTTAAAACACCGCATTAATTTCACCGCATTTCGACTCATAGGTATGAATATTTCAGGTATTGAAGCAACTAAAAGAATCCCTCGAAGCAACGTACCCTGATTTGCAACTCAGCCCACTACCCAGTGGCGGTAAACTTGACATCAACTGCGTTAGGGACTCGCCCTACTTCTTCAGTTAACTTTTCAATGATCAGAGAAGTGAATTGTTCCCTTTCAGTGTTTTAGATTTATTCATGACCATTTAGACATTTGCAATAGCAATTTGTAACCTTTTAGACCGCTTACATTATACTGTATAATTTTTCTCAAACGGAATTCAAGCATATCACACTTTCGAATTTCCATTTAGATCATGGCTCTACATAAATTCAATATCTCGTGAAGTTGCGTGAGGCATTTTTTTATTTATACTTTTAACTTATTACTTATTTTTAATCTCATCCTTCTTATTCTTTTTCAGGGTTTGAAAACCTTTCTGTTTTATTCAAGTTTCAAACCTTCAATAAAGCATAAAGTACATTCATGTGCATCACTTATTAAGCAGCGTCAAGTTGCACTTACTGTGTAGAGGCATAATTCTACTCAGCATAGAACTCAGTAAAATGATAAAACAGGAATGAATTTCGATGTCAAGAAACAATCGACAGAGAATAAAACGAATTTGTACTGTAAATAATAATCATTAAGGTTCACTAATAATAATCATTAAAGTTCACTATTTGCGCCAACAATTCAGAATTCATTGCACACAATGATATACTTGCTTACTAATAACTAATTCATTTTAAATCAACATATCAATAATATAGAACTTTGATAAATATATCACTAAAATAACATCTTACGATTCAAACGAGGTAATTTCATACTTATATAGTAATTTTGGAACCTAATCATTTTTGAATCGCTTTTAATTCTGTAACTTGTAAGTGCTAAGAAAAATCGAGATTAATGTTGTCTCATATGTGTGATTTAACGTCTTCTAGAATTATCATGAAAAGAAACTATTAGTAATCCAACATGAATTAAAATATTCTTTTGTTTGGTTAGCAAAACAAGAGAGATAATAAAAATCTGCAATTTATTCAGTACTGTACTCATAGTCCCTATCTAGTTGTATTAGAAGGCTCATGCTTGAAATTTTCCGCCATTTGAAATCAGCTTTTGGTGGGATCAGGAGCAGCGGTATACTCTTCTGCTCCGGAAGGCAGCACACCGGGTGGCAAGGGCGGCGCCCCTACCGCTCCCATCTCTTGGGGCGGCGCCCCCATATAGGGTGGTGGTGCAGCTACCAGAGGCCTCTGGAAGAAGACTGATACTGTGCATTTCATTGCCATCATGCCTGTCTGTTGCGCAGCTGGGGTGTCCAGAACGGACACAACACTCCATCCCTTGTCTCCCATCTCCTTGATGAGTGAGGTTATGTTGAGGTTTGAGGAGGATCCAGTGAATCCAACTGAAACGTGAACATCCACATTAACAACTGTAACTTGGTAGAGGGGTGTCATGTCGTTTGCTGCAATCCGGGCTTGGTCCTTCTCAAAGAACCAGATGACACTCAACTGAAGGGGTACTAGAGACATGTGATTTCTTTTATTCCCTTGCTGTGTCAAGCCTGCTTCATGTTGAGGAAGGTTGATATCAACCAACTTCCATCCCTGATTCAAATATCCAGCTAAAGGTCCATTGATGTCCCAGTTACACGAAACATGTCCAAATGACCTTGCAACTTGCATTGAGGTACAGAAAGCAATGGTTGTGAATTTCTGTGGATTAGGATGAAGTGGCATGTTGAAAAACAGATTTACCCCAAAGTCCATGGATACAAACCCTGTTCTATTTCTTGAACAAGTTGATTCCACGCATAGCAAGCGACCTCCCAGGTCTGCTTGTGCACCGACAATATTGAAGATGTTGGTCATTCCAGCTGCGTTAGGCGCTGTGTTAAGGCTCCTCATACCAAACACAGATCCATGGGTGAGATCATTAAGGGAGAGAGTTGTCTGATGAACCTGAAGTTGCCAACTCTCTGGCGATGGTACGAACACAGCAGGTCTTAAGAAGATCCCTTGATAAGCTACTCGAGCTGACATCATTCCCTTCCTCGACGCCTGGTATGGTAATCGGAAGAATGTACCAAGTTGGAAGTATTCAGCGTATTGTTGAGCGAGTAGCGGCATTTTATCATCGATATTACTTGAGGCAGATCCATCAAATGAAGCACTCACTGTCCCCTCCACTTGAATAACTCGGTACTCGATTGCTGGGCCGGTGTAGGGTACAGGGTCCACCGGTATGCCGGAATGGGGACTTCCGACTAGTGCAGCATTAGCTACACCAGCCCCTCCAGAGCTGCTTGAGCTGCTAACTCCCATCAATCTGTTCCTTTGGATTTCAAGTGGTTACGTTCAAAATTTAAATATATGCAAATTACAAAAAAAACAACTTTACTGTCGATTGATCAGCATTCACCTACATGTTTTGTCATTTTCGAAAATCTAAATCTTTTGCTAAAAGCTAACATAGAGATATATCATTAACGAACTGGCGACTGCATCACTACTGATTACTGAAACAAGAATCTCTGGTATTACACTGCACACGACGAACTGTACACAGAAATTTAAATACAATAATGAGCTCGCTAAAGACTAGTCACTGGCTACATGTAATGTACTCGTTGTATTCTTCTACAGATAATGTGATTCACTGTAATATAAGAAGCATACTAGCAGCATGTTAGCATGTAGTACAATGTACGTCATGTCGTGCTGTGTTATACAGCATTCTTCGTGATGTACTTTTAATCATCGAGTATCTCTCCTGTTTATATGAGGCAAATTGTAATACACTGAAAGTGTGCACTATACAATGTACAATGTACACAATAATTGTGTACATTGTACATTGTATAGTGCACACTTTCAGTGTATTTCGATAAGCACATGACACAGTTTATGACTGTATGGTACTGTTGATAGAAATGTACAATAAGCGGTTACATGTTGAAGTGGTGACCGTATACCACAACTTACATGCTCGAGGCGACAGCCGAGACCGTGTAATTTCGATAAAGGACGAGGCGTGCCCAGTTCATTATCGAAGGTATACGGTCACAGCTGAGATCATGGAACTGGATTCTTGGATTAAACCCCGACCGAAAATAGCTGGGATCTACTATTATCTGACCAAACAACAGTATTTCTTCCCGTTCGGGTCTGATGACCCTCGTCCGGATTCAACGCTTCAGTATATTTTATAGTGCTCCTTTATAAATCAAATTTCATTTCAACCTATTTTGCACTTTTATTCAGTGGAGATCGTACAACAAAACCTACACGGTCGCTAGAACGAGCTTGGGAGGGGTATTACCAAACTTACACGGTCACTAAAACAAGCTTGGGAGGGGTATAATGTATTGTATACTGTATAGGTTCTTGTGTAGCACGCATCAAGGCAAAGTAAACGAGAGAGAGCAGTAATAGCTGAGGACGCATGGGCAGCGTAAGGACTTACGAAGCTGTATATGTAATTGTATATACAAGTAAAATATATTATGCGGCAATGGACTGATCAATGATCATATAATAGCACAACTGTACACGATGTATATACAATCTTGCTCCTGTGAATTGATAATGACATGCAATATCTAGGTGGTGAAAGTTTCATGTATTTATGGAATGATAACTTTCTTTAAACTTGGCCCATGGCCAGTCAGTTACCCAATCAGTCCATTCCAAAAATAAGAATGCTTGCCCCTGGAAAAGGCCAAGGGTATTCACTAACGTTTTCAACCTAACGCCAACTGTATTTCATCTCCCAACCACATTACAGAATTGCTGCAACTAAAGTTTGTACGGTACCAGCTTCACTCTACAACTCACAACAAACATAAAAAGCGCATTATGATCTAAGTGAGACCTTAGTGAAAGGTCACCAGCAGTTAGCAGAGGCATTGAATTACAATACAAGTATTCATAGCATCACACTTCATTGTATAAGTGTATAGTATGTATAGTACGTGATATTGGCATTGTTCCATAATAACTGAGGAAAAATGTCCACTGAAGGGTTTCATAGCCCTAATTGAAGAGGTTTAATTGGAAGGGTTTGTATCTTTACGAGTTATTAAACTGAAGTAAGCACCGACCTTATTGCGCGTTAAAATGAGAGCATTTTCAAGCACAAGGAAATCTCTCGGAAATCTTAGGAATTAATTCCCCTATCCCCTATATTGTCATTTCACTGGGCTCATTGATCCCTGTTATAGGTTTTAGACATGGGAGGACATGGCGGAGGTGACAAAGATGCTGCTAAGGAGAACTTCAAGAAGAAGAGCATGTTTGGATTTGTAGTCATGTGTTCTGCCATTGGGTGTGCCACATTTGCTGCCCGCCACAAGTGGACTCCAACTTGTCATCCGAGAAACTCTCACTAATCAAACGGCTGGAGGAATGCCGAGATATGCTAAAACTGAACCGGTAATGTTGATTTCTGATTCGTTTATTTGATTATATGAGGCCTTTGATGATTAGTTTTAATTCTATGGATGATTGCTTGGGAATGTATTGATTTCTAAATTGTTATCACAATGTTTTTATTATTGGTACCAATTGTACTCAATAAACTCTTTTCAGGTGAACACACTGCTGAAGAAAGTTATAGCGTAGTATGATGGTGAACTATGGATGTTATGTATGGGTTGCTTGTGTTATATGTACATGAAATCTTAAATGAAATCTAGTACCGTAAAGTGTAAAGTTCATTTCCATTGCTATACAGTTCCATCTGTATTAAAGTCATGAAATTACTGAGAGAATTATCACTGGGAGAGTGTATTTTTCATTCTGTAATCATGCAAATGAAGGCTTTAGAATTATCATTAATGATACCTATCTATTTGGCTTATGGCTATTTGTATTTTGTGTGCACTAGGCCTCTAGAATATTTATATTGGTTTATAAATTATTAAAGATATCTTCCAACTTCTGTTTCATTGGTTTGATTAGTTTTAGATGATTTTTGAAGTCAAGATGAATTAAACGATTGCTGATTATTGCTTGATAACTTAAGCTAATGCCTTATTCATTTTAGGTATTGTTTAGAATAACAATAATTTCAACAAATGATTTGACATCATAATATTATCCAAGGTTGAATCTTAGATAAAGTTGTATTGATATATCAATATAAAAAACATTTACCTATTCTATAGCTTTAGACATGGGAGGACATGGCGGAGGTGACAAAGATGCTGCTAAGGAGAACTTCAAGAAGAAGAGCATGTTTGGATTTGTAGTCATGTGTTCTGCCATTGGGTGTGCCACATTTGCTGCCCGCCACAAGTGGACTCAACTTGTCATCCGAGAAACTCTCACTAATCAAACGGCTGGAGGAATGCCGAGATATGCTAAAACTGAACCGGTAATGTTAATTTTTGATTCATTTATTTCATGTTTGATGAATAGTTTTGATTCAATGTATACATGGTTGTTTGAATGTTTGGGTATATCAATGTCCAAATAAAATATTTAAATATCAATTAACTTATTAAGTTATTTTAGGTTTTAGGCAAGTCTTGTGTTGATTTTTAGACTTTCATCATGATATTTGAATCTTTGAATATACTCTTTTCAGGTGAATACACTGCTGAAGAAAGTCATAGCATAATACGATGCTGAACCATGGATCATGTTAGATATTGGTTACCTTGCCTATGTTATTTGTACATGAAATCTAGTATTGTAAAGTTAGATATAGTAACGTAAAGATCATTTCCATTGCGCCTTGAAATATCATTTATATCATAGACATGTTTTGTCTTATGTCTTGAATTGTTTTCAGTGAGAATAATCACTAGGAGAGTATATTGTTCATTCTGTAAATGATGGCTTTAGAATGAGCTTACTGTTTGTGTGCACTAGTATATTTATATTGTAAATTATGAAAGATATTCTCCAACTTCTGTTTTATTGTCTTGATCAGTTTCAGATGATTTTTGAAGGTAAATTTAACGATTACTGATTGTTGCTTCTTTAAGTTACGTTTTTTTCATTTTATTGCTTAGAATAATTATAATTTCATCAAATGATTCGCCATATAATCCAATGTTGAATCTACAAAAAGCATAACGAAAAACTGCAGATCGACTTTCCATTCCAAGGATTGATTCCAAGGATTGATAGTACTAGAAGGCCTGTAGGGCCTCCTAGGTCACAGGAAACCCAGTTTCATTCCCCTATTCCCTATTGTATATTCATTTCACTGGGCTGATTTAGCAATGTTATAGCTTTAGACATGGGAGGACATGGCGGAGGTGACAAAGATGCTGCTAAGGAGAACTTCAAGAAGAAGAGCATGTTTGGATTTGTAGTCATGTGTTCTGCCATTGGGTGTGCCACATTTGCTGCCCGCCACAAGTGGACCCAACTTGTCATCCGAGAAACTCTCACTAATCAAACGGCTGGAGGAATGCCGAGATATGCTAAAACTGAACCGGTAATGTTGATTCTATACATGATTGTTAGGGCATATCAATGTTTTGGTCAATATCAAAACAAAAATTTTGTTTTTGGACTGTTCTTTGATTTACTTGCCCACTTCTTCCTGGCTTTTATTATGTTTACAGCAGTTATATTTTCACCAGTCTATGCAAAAGAGCTTCTAATATGCATTGTGCAATTTGACCTCCAAATATTTTCATTGATACCAATTGTTCCTGATGCATTATTGACAAACTCAGTATACTTTTTCAGGTGAATACACTGCTGAAGAAAGTCATAGCATAATAATACGATGATGAACTATGGATGATAGATATTGGTTAGTTGGTTGCTTGTGTTTTATGTATATGAAATCTAGTAATGTAAAGTGTAATATTATTCCCATGGTTATACAGTATCATTTATATCATAGACATGAACTGTCCTGTCTAGGATGGATTTTAGAGGGATTTATCACAAGGATCTGTAATCATGCAATTGAAGGGTTGAGAGTGAATCTAAAAGCTTTAAAGAAACCTAAATACCTAGCTATTTAGCAATTTGTGGGCACTAAATTATTTATATCGGTTTATAAACTTATAAATTATTGAAAATATTTTCTAACTTCTGTTTCATTGTTTTGATATTTTGTTTTAGATAGATGATTTCTGAAGGTTAAATTCAACGATTAATGATTGTTGCTTCATAAAATGAACTTCCTTCATTTACTATACTAAAGTACAACAACGCACAACAATCCACCGAGCATTTTCCTTCCCACAATCAAATTTGAGGATGGTTGTAGGAGTACAGACAAATGAATCGCTAGTGAAGGACATCATCGGCGTTATTCAGACCTCTGATCTGGGATGGACCCTAAAGAGAGCTGTTCAGGAGGAACTTAGCAAGTCATTCGTTAATGTTAAGGACATCAAGCGGCTAGTTCCTGTTAGTTGTTTAACAAATGACATGTAAAATTATCCCAATTATTTTAACGGAACTATAAGTTTTAAGACGATGAATTGTGCTCAACAAAAATTGCAAATTTAACCTTTCGTGAATTGTTGCTTTTCTTGAGTTATATGGTTTTCTTGAGTTATATTCGGTAATCTTATATATCTTTCAGGTGTTCATGAAGGAGTCAGGTTGGGATATCAAGGTTCGCAATGTGGTATTCATGTACCTGATGAAACAAGCCCCTTCCCCTCACCCCATCACTCCTCTCGAAACTCTGAAGGAACCGATGGCCTTCATCAGGAATGCACAGGTTTGATACGCTTAACGAGATTAATTTACGCAAGGTGTTCCAAATCCTTTGGAGCATGAATTGTATGTTAGAAAGTTTCTGAGTGCTGGAAAATGGCACGGTCACAAATAATTTGAAAAAGCGAATATTTTATGGAACGCGCTGTGATGTTAGTTGAAGAATTTTGGCGCAGTTTCTGTGATTAAAGCGCGGCCGCGCGCGCGCTCGAATGCACTTTGCAATAAGCACGCGCGCAGCTCAGATTGGTTATTTATTCGGCTTGATTCGTCGTCACGTACGTTCGTACGCATAGGCTTGATGTTTTCTCGAAACTGGATCAAAAATGACAGAACAAACAATTCGCTGACATATTTTATCGTCAATTTAAACCGATTTTTCGTCCAATAATCCTTTGAAACTACCAAACTCATTTTCGCAGTGTGTCAGCATTTTGTTTCACTTATGCTCCTAACTTGTTCCAAGACAAAATAGCAGTAAGATTGAAATAATGAAATATCAAAATCTCAGCATCTCAAAGGCAAGAACCAGTAAGCAAACGAAATAATTGATTAATTTCAATAAGCAATTGAAATAATTCCTCATTTATTTAAATCCATTAAATGTATTATCAATATCAGAACACACGGAACACGAAATATTGGCAACATTACAACAACACGAAAATTTTCATAATAGTCTCAACTGCATAATGCATCATGCATATGAATAAATCCGTAATAGGGCCACATCTTGGCATGAAATACGACTCTCGAGTAACATATAATGTCCTCTATTCCAATCCTTCGCGTCATGCCTGAGGTGGCTCCGGCGTGCCCTTGACCATTTCACCGTAATCAGTACGCCGGGTACTCGGGCCTTTTTCTTTTGGAGATGATGATTTCCAGACCCCATTGACCCATTTTCCCATCATGTCCACGAAGTATTGGTTGGTAATGACGTAGACGAAGGGTGTGGCGATGATGTTGACTCCGGTGATGTACAACCGTGTAATGCCCATGTACGGTTTTCCCATCCCCATCGCTGCCTTGGTAATCTTATCCACGAGCAAGAACACGAACGGAATGACAAAGGTCCATGTCACAGCTTGGAGGGTAATGATAGTCTTACAGGGAACATCATTGTTCATTCTCACTTTAACAATGCAGCAAATGATAACAAAGTTGATAACAGTTGTCAGGACCAGAGGCAGGCCGAGCAGGAACGCGATGAAGATTTGGAGTGACTCCCATTCTTGGGTCGTTTGGTTTGCGTATATTTTTGGCCAGCAAATAAGCGTGTGGGGATCAAACACTGCATTGCTGTCAGCTTGCACGCAGTATACGAAAAGGGAGAGCGAGAGTAGGACGTTGATCACGAATATCGCTCTTACGATGTTTACAAGCTTCCTTTCGTCTCTTGTTATCTTCGGAATGCTCCACAGCCGGTAGACTGAAAATGTTAAAATTTGATTCGTAAAGCAGAATATATTATGGGGTTAATGATAACTAAAGAAAAGTCAGGCTTTTTATGTTTGTAATTTCTTCATACGCAATAGGATAGGAATTTCAACCTGAAACTTACCACTAAAGGCGAATATGTTCCATATCTTATTGGTTGCAGGCAAAGTAAACCCAAAACCCACGAACCAACACGACGCCTGCCCCAAAGCCCATCTTTGGGCTACCAGAGTCAAGAAAACCGGTACAAACATCCAAACTGTCCATAGAATATCCGAGAGCAGGAGATTGTGAACGAACATAAGTGAGATTTTATCCAGTTTCATGATCTTGTATTTCTTGGATGAGTACAGCAGGGTAGAGTTCATGAAGAGTCCCACAAAAATAATGAGCAACGTGTAGAATATGAGGAAGTAGTACATGTTGGAAGGTAGCTCCACTATACCGTGCATCAGACCATTCGCTACGAACGTGGTCGTGATGTTGCGCTGGGAGGTGTTTAGTCTGGGTGACATGGTCCAGTCCTGTGGGTTTCCATGGGGTTACGAACTCAGGAAGTGTAATAAATTCATGATACGAGTGGTATACGACAAAACACGAAATGTTTGGGCTTAAAACAGGAAAGCTTGTGCGTACAAACAATGACAAATGACAATCGATATCATTTTATCAAGGTATGGATTTCTGTCCAAAAATTAGTTTTGGTTCCTATGCAGATGTTCATCGCTTGTCTCATAATAGCAGATTACTAGTGAGCAAATGATAAAAATCCTATATCAGTATATCCTTGCTCAAACACAAAGATTAAAAATGGAAATAACACACCATCGCCTTTAAAAACTACATACAAAAATCTATTTCTATGAATTATGATGATTCAATAAGCATAAATCAACAAACAATCCAAAACTGAAAACTACGATACAACTGAAAAGAAAAAGCAGCATAGCTGCCAGAAATGTTGATATGACAGTGCTTCGAAAAGATAATCATATCACAGAAATATAATCGGGTCAAATCACAGAACTTCCGTACTGTGGAGTGTGGCTTGTACATTAAAATACTATTATGAAAGAGGCTTTAGAAAAAGCAAGGTCTACTGCACAGGCACATGACTAAAGAAAGACAAAGTGACTAACGGCGCCACGGTCCTAGACAGCAGCATGATCACATAATGAGCTGAAATTGCATTAAGTGACCTCCTACCTCGACCTGCCATTCAAACTTGATCGCATTGCCTTGATGTGCTCTATTTTAAGATTTTATAGTTTATTATGATGCCCTTGATTTGCATTTGGCTCCGCGTTGTGATTACTAATAGGTATAATCATGTGAGTAGAGCAGAATCAACAAAGACCACACTGATACAACGCAGACGTGAAGAGAGCTCGAAGAAACCAGAGAAAAGTTGGAGTAATTACACAGAACGGCACATCAGCTTAGCGTGACAAAGGGTTGTAATGATAAAAGTTTGGTAATCGTTGTCGGTGTGCTTCAAGAAGCAAACAGACCCGAACTAACACAGGAGATCAGTTGGGTGAGACAAGGTGGCCACTTTATCAGTAAATTTCAGGGCTAGGGTAACTTGATAAGCTTGAAATTAGCGTGATTATCGTAGGAAGGAGACTCAGAGACCAATTTCAAATGTGTTCTTCATAAGCGCTGGACCGCATCAAAAATAACTCCAGAAATAAGAATAACGATGTTTCTACCTTAGAAAATTAGTGCTATGGTGAAATATTCCCACATATTGGGAAATTCCAAATCTACACAGAAACAGATGTCCCAAACATAGTAATAATCTAGTTACATACGTTTTCTTCATTTGTTATTCGATGAGGCTGTTTCTATTCAGTGAATAACAATAGTACGGGTTTTTATTTAATCTTGTTTTAATGTTAATAGCATCTCTTCATCGCTAGATAGAAGAATCCACATATATTATTTTAATCGAATTATATTTCACCTAATCGAACTCGTTGCTGCTACCCCGATGGCTTACTGGCCCCTGCTTCTTGTTACCAGAATAAAGTAGAAGAAATGCAAAAAAGAAATGCAAAACAAACACGTGAAGAACTAGCAGACAAAACAAGGAAATATAAATGGATTGATGAAGTAATGAGGGCTATAAAAAAGAGTTTAGCATTCCTAGTTTGACGTCCAGAACTAACGTACACGTTCTTTTGTTCTCAGACCATCTCGAATGAAATCTGAGGGAACTACAATTCTAACCAATCACGTCTTCAGGTTTTGTGCAAGTCGTAGACTGTAACTGAAGTCTTTAAGTGCTGTGCATGGTTTATTTATAGTAGTCCAAGCAATTACAAATGACGTTATCAGTGAGACTAAAAGTAGTGAGATGATGAGGTCAGATCACCTTGTTTTCTTTTTCACTGCATTTACATGGATCACATACATTCTAGCGACAGACCTGGGTAAATGGCAAATATAACAGATAAGTAATCAGTACGGGGTACTCTTACTGCTGAGCTCTAAATCGTGCTTGGTAATATATACGACTTTTATATTTATAATAGTAGTACCTCTTATTAAGTAGGGCTGAAGAGAATTTACAGTTACTTAGAACGAGCCTGGTTTCAGATTATCTCAACGTGTTGACAGACTTTATTGGAGATTGGTTAGTTCGACTAACAGGATAGCACCTAAAGTGTCAGTACATTGACTTTTAAATGTAAATTGTACTTATAGACGTCGTTCTTCTACATAATATATTAAGTAAGCTATAGTAATAAAACTGGTAAATAAACTCACGTTTTTATTATATTCATTTATCTCATCTCTTGAACAATGCAAAGTCAGGCGGCAAGGGATATCAGTTAAAACTTAGAAGTTATAGTGGAAATGTTGATAGAATATAGATGTTTATTTAAATATGTCCGTTCTTTGCATGTTTCCTCCTTAGAAAGATAGTCACTCACAAATGTGACAAGTTGGTCGTATGAAGTGATTACCTTGGGTAACTTACCACTTCAAACTGTCAAGATGAAATAACCGTCTGGCGTTTATTAATCGCAGGTACTGCCTTAATAAATAAATAAATTAATGAATATTTTCATTTAGGGTCATTATGCCATAAAAAGTAATACCGAACATCCGTCTGAGCTTCACTATAAATCATACATATAGAGACTGGGCCAAGAAGTGGCCAGGCTCCCTAGTTTTCAAAAAGCTCCCTTTTTCCTCACCTTCTCCTAAGATTTATGCAAAATTTAAACATAAAAATAGAGTGAAATAGATTTTCAGTTAAACAGAAATACCTTGAAATTCACTTATTTCAGAATTTAAACAAACAAAAAGACATTTTTTATCTAACGGGTGATGACTAATTATCTGGAATTATTTCAATGTATTCTTGTGGGCAAATCGAGATCATGTTAGAGCTCAAATATGATTATTCTGGATCCAAAAAGTCTGCTGATTCAGAATAACATCATGAGAAAATTTTAAAACCCTGTTTTCCCATGCTACTGGCCGATTTGTTTGAGAAGGTACAAAAAAATCTTGCACAAGATTTAAATGACAATAATTATCTCCAAAAGTGTTATTTAAGCCTTACTATGGGATGATTCTGAGCAGGAGGGTCTCAAGAGTGACTGCAGTAAGTAGCATCACTAACTTATCCAGTGGTGACCCTATAGAACCTAAAACGTGTTTGAAATCGTCAATTTTAGGATAATGTCACTTTCATAAAACTGCAATTTTGGGCAATTGTTAATCCACAATTCTGCATACCAATGAATGGAAGTGGTCCAAAGACATGAGTTATGTTTAATGAGGTCCCTGCCATCAAATCTGAGTGTTCAGACCACCTAGGTCCTGTTCTAAGACTTTCTTAATGCCTGGTGTAGCAAAAAAACACACACCTTTTTCCAGAAATTTGGCGTGATTTCAGCTCTAAAATCCAAGAATTTTCTTGATATTCAACGAAAATGCATGCAGAGGTCTTCATTAGTGTCTCAGCTGACGAAGTTCATGAATAAACCTAGATGGCAACTGATGGGAATGCTCCTGTATGCAATTTTCCGATCATATGTCAGGAAGTCAATCTTTGAATTTGTGCAAGATTTTTTTGTACCCCCTCAAACTAATCGGCCAGTAGCATGGGAAAACAGGGTTTTCAAATTTTCTCATGATGTTATTCTGAATCAGCAGACTTTTTAGGTCCAGAATAAGCACATCTGAGCTCTAACATGATCTCGATTTGGCCACAAGAATACATTGAAATAATTCCAGATAAATAGTCATCACCCGTTATATTGCTGCTTAGTGAAAATTTAAGCTTGAAAAATGAAAATTTGCTTCTGGAAATTTAGATTTTAGGCCCCCTTAGTTTTTAAAGGTGCAGCCCGGACGATGTATCCACTATGTAGTCTAGATCCGCAGCCCGAGGGGTGAGGGTCTAAACCAATATGGAACCGATCAGGCGATTGTCTATGTATTATAGCATAGACAGCAACGAGAACAATGAGAGCGTTCTTTAAGTAAAGTCTACTCTCCACTCTTGCACAAAGAAATGAGAAGCAAAGTCAGGCGGCAAGGCAGATCAGTAAAAAGTTAGTATATCCGACATTCGACATAAAATATAAAATAGTGAGGAATAGTTGATAGGTATATCCATTGAAATATGCCTGTTCATTGCTTTTCCTTGCATATTATTTCCGGAGAAGAATAAAAGCGAAAATCAAGGTGTATATGACGTCACTAACTTGCTATCCGAGACCATCACTATGGATTAACCGTCCGGCATTTATCAATTGCAGGTTTATCCTCAATGATTATGAATAGATATTCGGATTATTCAGGTCTTACCGGATAAATTTTTCTTATTTCTACAATTACCGGGCTAATGATGCCAGCTAAACTTGTAGTTCATACCGAATACATGTCTAAGCTTCACTAAGAATCGCGGAATTAAATATTGTAATCTCAGGCCGTTTTACCCTTTGAAGCTCGATCCTATCTTATAAAAGTTCCAAGACTTTTTGTTAAACCCAAGTTAAAACCTGGTTAAATGTAAAGTATGGGTACAGGTCACAGGATATATCAACAGGCGATAGAAAAGTTGTGTTACTGTAAACATAAATGTCAGAGCCTGCAGGCGCCATAACAACCCGATAAAATCTTGCATGTGGTGAAGCAGAATAGAATCGCTCTATACGCTGCGCTCGAGAAATAGGCGGGTAGAATGATGTCATTATCATATCATGATGTAGTGAGTTGATGACGTTAAACCGCCTATTTCTCGTGCGAAGAGTTAAATAGTAACAGGAGAGCATGTTGCTTCTCCGTGCTCATGACAGCGTGGCCATGGTTTAAACGGGGACACTAAACAATACCATTATAATACCCTGCAGTAAAAGAGCTATGCAGAAGGAGTTATCTGATGAGTGATGCTTTTTCTCATGCCCAAACCTGAGTAGAAATGGACTGATTATCCTATACTTGCGATAGAATATAACCGCGTTATATGAACTTAGTGTCATAAAGACACAGTTGGAAATCAACTGAAAGTGATGTGAACACTTTTACTAACATCTCTCCACCGTTGCAGAGTCGGTGGGAAAAGCGCATTCTCAAGAGCATCAACACGATGTGCACTGAGAAAACCATTCCTCTGGCTCGGATGAGGACTATCCGGGAGCAGGCGGACTTCACGCAGAAGTGGAAGGACATGGCGTTCGGAGATGAGAACATGGGCGACATACGGCCAGTTTACGCTCCCAAGGACTTCATGGAAGTGCTGACGTCACTATCGTCACCGAACTACACAGCAAAGATATACGATCATTCGGACGTGAACGAGAGATCGGGAACGAGCGTGTGGGGTTTGATTCAGGTGAGTGGGGTTTGATCCAGGTGAGTGGGGTTTGATTCAGGTGAGTGGGGTTTGATTCAGGTGAGTGGGGTTTCATCCAGGTGAGTGGGGTTTCATTCAGGTGAGTGGGGTTTCATTCAGGTGAGTGGGTTGTGATTCAGGTGAGTGGGGTTTGATTCAGGTGAGTGGGGTTTGATTCGGGTGAGTGGGTTCTGATTCGGGTGAGTGGGGTTTGCGAAGTAAAGTGAGTGGCAGCAGAAGTGGAGTGCGTGAGGTGGGCCGTGGAGTGAGTATGCGAAGTAAGTAATCTGTGGTTGTGTTTAGTAAATTACCCCTTCAGATCACACAGGAAAAATAGGCGAGGTTATGCACAAATAATAGACAGGAAGGGGTTTATGCAGCCGGATACTCGGATATGGTTCGGGTTATGTTAGGGATGGTATATGGTGAGGGTCCAGGAAAGGATTATTGCAAAGGTTAGACTGGTTAGGGATATAAAAGGTATAAAGAATAACGATTTAGGTCCAGGGTCGTGACCTATACATTGCCTGCCTATTTATAGTGCCTGAACCCGTTACCCGCCTATTGTTTCTATGTGACCATTAAATCTGAGGGTGTTGTACGCAGTTGCCCGGCAGCGGGCAGATGTCAAGAGAATGACAATCGAGTCATGGTGAAATGTGGCGCCTTTCTGGAAATCTGAGAATGGTTCTCAGCTGATATGGCGACATCTGTGCCGCGTGCTGCTGGTTATGGAACCAAAAGAAAACTCAGTAATGTGATTTGGATGAACTGGAAGTGATGCGATAAAAATAAGTCAAATTGTAGAAGTGAGTAACGATCAAATAGATACCAGACCTAAAGTGGCGTTTCCAGCAAAACTTCCTAGTTTCGAATTTCAGTGCGATTCTTTACTACGAACAATGAGCAATATCCTAGTAAAAACACATCATTTCCTATCACTATTTGTTATAAAAAACAGCACTAGAAGATTCGAAGTTCAGTTATTATGTGGCGGTGAGGTTTTTAAGTAACGATTCGAGAGAATTACGCATTATCAGGTGTGCAGGTCGACTGATAGGCGGAGTTCGTCATCGAGTCGCGCCTTCCGTTAATCGAATTATCTGCAATCAAATAGTTAAAGAATCATGCAACCTGTTGAGACTTTGTGAGATAATGTGATGATACATAATTTTAATATTATACCCCCACAAGCTTGTTTTAGTGACCGTGTAAGTTTGGTGATACGGTCACTGAATAAAAGTGCAAAAAAGCTAAAAATTACATTTGATTTTAATAAAGGAGCACTGAAAAATCTACTAGCTAAAGCGATGAATCCGAACGAGGGTCGTCAGACCCGAGTGTGAAGAAATATTGTTGTTTGGCCGTAGAATAGTCAGTACCAATCAAATAGTTAACGAATTATGTTGAGACTTTGTGAGGTCATGTGATAATACATAATAATATTCATTACACATCTAAATTCACTATGGTTATTAAGCGAATTGCAAACTTACATATATTCTTCTACTGCCTATGTCAAATGTTAAGTCGTTCCTCATTCCTTCTTATTAATTATGAATTTGATTAACAAAAGAAGATACCTAAGGATTTTATAATTACATGGCTCTTACAATGCAGTAATACCTTAATAACTTAACAAGTTACTAGTTTTTGCAGATGAGCAATACTATGGAAGACTTCCTCATGGTTTAATTACATTTGAGGTGCATGTGATATTAAATTTAAACACTACCATGGGCGACGCTATATAGTATATTCGATTTCATCATATTTGATATTGGACCCCAAAATCGTCTTGACCAATCATTTAACGAGTTGATTGTTACTATTTCGCATGCCGGTCAATGGTCAATTTCAACTGGAAATCTTTCCGGTCTCTTGGGCAAAGTGTTAAAACCAAAAAAACACTAAAAACTTTAAAAAAAAAATAAAATAAAGTTTTTAACTAAGACCTGTTCTAGACAGGAGCTCTCAGGGGCTATAGCCCGAGCTATAGCTCGGGTCGGAGTTACTTTCTGTCTTTCTATACAGGGTGACCCTTTACGCCGACCCAGGATATCGTCCGATACAAAATTCTTTCTAGACAGGGCTGCTCGAGCTATAGCTCCTGTCAGCTTACGCCTAGTGTCACGTGTGCAAAAAGGTGTAATGTTACAATAACAAATGATATGATGCGTAACTACGATCTGCTTCCTATTTCGCGTTGTTTTCATGACGCGCACCACGTGACAGGGTCACGTGTATCAGAGAGAGCTATAGCTGGGGTCAGAGTGCTTTCTGGAGACAGGAATGATGACCCGAACTATAGCCGGAGCTATAGCATTTGTTTAACTCCAACTAATTACCCCTCCTATAGCCGGTACTATAGCCGGGGTCATCGAAAAATCCCATTCTAGACAGGCTTGCTCGAGCTATAGCTCGAGCTATTAATAGCCCCTCAAAAATCCCTGTCTAGAACGGGTCTAATTTGCCGTCGATGGAGCTCATGAGCTAACCTTGCCTCGCAGGTCCGACTGCATCTGAAGACGACTCAGCAACTGAGGGTGCTGTTCTCCAACCTCTCAACTCACCACTTCCAAACGGGGGCAGACGACATTGAGGGGACCAATGCAGAATGGCAAAGACTCGGCGTCAAGGTACTATTTAGATTCAAAAGACCCTTTTCCTGTGCTTAAAAGTTGACCCCAGTGCTCATAACAACTAGAAAAAATTGGCCCGAAAGGCGATCAACTTGACTATGCTCCGGGTCACACTTTTTAGGCATGAGGCGAAAATGCGAAAAATCGATTTATAAGCACGATGCTTTGATCAAATCAACTTGGAGTTGGAGTATGGTTAGCCAAATGTAAACATTAAACCGTAAGAAGGCATTTGTTTATCCTTAGTTCCAAACCTCTACGAGTAAGACCACATCCAATCCGGCTCGTACATTAAATATTCAATTACATTGCTATTGCTATTGATTATCAAGTGATGAATTATCGCTAAGTGATGAATGTACGAGTGTCTAATATTTACGAGGTTCCGCTTGGAATTTAGGAATATTTAATGGAGCAGTTAACGAAGATTGACCTGATATAGATCATTAAGGGGCCATCCATAAAGGACGTCCGCAAATTTTCGGCCATTTTAGACCCCTCCCTCCCCCTTGTCCGCAAACGTCCGCATTTCAGAAACCCCTCCCTCCCCCCAGGACGTCCGCATTTTTTATGAAAATCTTTTGGTTCATCATTTCTGGGCCCGAAATTTCACGATTTTCTGGTTAAATGACCGTCAACTCGGCCAAAATTTCCATAATTTGCGGACGTCCGCATTAGGCCAAACACCCCCCTCCCCCCTATGTCCGCAAACGTCCGCATTGGTCAGACTCCCCCCTCCCCCCTCATTGCGGACGTCCTTAATGGATGGCCCCTAACGTTTGTAATAGGCAAATGTTTAAATTATTCACCCGAACCCTTATATAAGAATAAGATTCCAATTTTAAGACGTCAGGCATAATTCTTATTTGACAATTGTGTAACCATGATTATCAATGTTTTTAATCAAATCCTCACCCTTGGGCCATTGTCAGACGTTGTTTGACCCTCTTCGCGCGCGTGACAACGTCTGACAACTGGGCTTTATTGCTCTTCCTCAAGCCTGCCTCACTTCAACCAGTTCCTATGAATTACTCTCTTTCACCCCTACCTCACTTCAACCAGTTCCTGTGAATTGCTCTCCCTCACTTCAACCAGTTCCTATGAATTGCTCCCTCACCCCTACCTCACTTCAGGCCGTTCAGCTGGGGTACACCCCCACGGCCCAGAGATACCTGCAGCAGGGGTGCTACCCCACTCAGAGAGGTGAGCTGTGGCTCCTTGCTCTGGGGGTGAACCTGACCCCTCACGATCACCAGTACTACCACCAGCTGCGAGCTAGCGTTTTCAAGTGAGTTGTCACGTAGCGTTTTCAAGTGAGATATTACTTAGCGTTTTCAAATTCAAGTGAGTTATCAGCAACTGTGAATGAGCGGCTGTCAGAACTACAATTTTCAAGTCATTAAAAAAAGGAGAATATCTATAACTGATAAAATGATGTCTTTAAATTTATCGCATCCACATTCCACAATACTAAAGACTACCACTATTCATAAGATGCATCGACAATCCCTCTGGTAATAACCTTTACTAAAGATCTCATATACCTACTAATTGAACTGCCGCCTCATAGCCCTAATTCCATGACATTATCCTATAGGTACGAGCTATTGGTAGACCGGCTCTTCCTGCAAGATGTCCGACTAACGGCCGGTAACCACGAGGCTTACTTCGTGTTCGAAGACTTGGTGGTGCAGATCCTCCTTTGCTTCAGCAGGGATACCCACCTTCTGGAGCACTTCCGGACCACCTCAGCCAACCCACCTCACGCCTTCACACGCAGCAACATGGGTAAGAACACCTCAGCCAACCCACCTCACGCCTTCACTCGCAGCAACATGGGTAAGAATACCTCAGCCAACCCACCTCACGCCTTCACTCGTAGCAACATGGGTAAGAACACCTCAGCCAACCCACCTCACTCCTTCACACGCAGCAACATGGTTAAGAACACCTCAGCCAACCCACCTCACGCCTTCACGCGCAGCAACATGGGTAAGACTACCTCAGCCAACCCACCTCACGCCTTCACACGCAGCAACATGGGTAAGAATCAGCCAACCCACCTCACGCCTTCACTCGCAGCAACATGGGTAAGACCACCTCAGCTAACCCACCTCACGCCTTCACTCGCAGCAAAATGGGTAAGTCTACCTCAGCCAACCCACCTCACGCCTTCACGCGCAGCAACATGGGTAAGAACACCTCAGCCAACCCACCTCACGCCTTTACATGCAGCAAAATGGGTACAGGAGAGATTTTATTTCTCGCGATCTATTCATACCTACTTAAAACAGTTGAACAATACTGAGTTGAACTCGACGCGTCTACTTTAGTACTTTCAAATTGAACGGGTTTGGACGCATGAACAGCGGCATAATACGAATTGCATATTATTCCTTAATTACTGTGAATACGTGACCATTGGAGAGTTTAAGCAACATCAACACTTATTCTTATTGTCTACAAAGCAATAACCCATCCTCACAACATGCTGCTCTATCATGTTGATGCAGTTTAATAACCTAAAAGCCTCCCATTTCACAGTAACCTAACCATACAGTAACCTAGAAACCTAATTTCCGCAGAACACACGGTAACCTACCCTCCGAACGGCATCATTCCCTTCCACGGATTTTCCTTCTACCTGGCGCCCATGTGTTTCATCTGGAGCGACCCGGTCATCATCTACAACGTCTTTCTCGCCTTCTACACCCGCTATTTCTTCCGCCTTCACTCGCTCTCCAGCCACGAGCAAGGTACGTTCGGTATTAATGAATAGGCGGTCATGAAGACGTCATTTACATTGTGCCCGCTGCCGAATTGTTGAAAATATCCGCCTATTTTTCGCACGCAGGGTATATCTCCGCAAACAATCACCTTAGCAACCGAACGTGACGTCGTTATTGTGATTAAGAAGGGCAAATTTGTGACGTTTAATTGTCTATTCTCTGTCCGCGTCCGTGGGGTTTGCTGGAAGTGGATTGGTTTAAAACTTCAAAACAGGGGATAATCCCGATGACAGAATCTGGTCAATCATCAGGTTATAGTTTGCCTGCAAGCATGAGGACTGGTATGAATGGTTAACAGGCCAGGTTGGAGTTAACGTGACTACACAATGGAGTCCAAAGTATTACTACAATTATCTGACTGCGTTCTTCGCCCTATTATTGGAGAGCTTTCCCATTCATTTCAACACGTATTTTCAGACACAATAATCTCTAAAAATCTTTCCAGAGTTCAAAAATTATACATCGCCCCTAATTTAAAACTCCATATTATTTATGCAAGAACTGTAAACATGGTTGATTTCAGGAATCCTGTCCCTGTGTCTCCAATTTGAGACCCTGCTCCAAACCCACCAGCCCCAACTCTTCTACCATCTTCGAGAGATGGGCTCCCACCCCCTCAAACACGCTTTCAACTGGCTCATGCACGCCTTCGCAGGTGAGCTTTACTGATACCCATTTAGTACTAGTAGGAGATAGCCATGATAAGACAGCATATGAAGACAGAGATTTAACTTTTTTAAATGAAAAAAATAGTCTTGGATTTTCTACGTTGCTATGTTCGATGGAATGCCATTTTAAGGGATCGTCCACATATTACGTAATCACTTAGGGGGGGGGGGTTCAGTTTCTGAATGATTACGTTACATGTTATTGTAACAAATACAACTACTGTAAACTTGATTACGAGGGGAATGGGGGGTTAAAATCGGCCAAAAATTGATTACGTGATATGCGAACGATCCCTTGCGTAGAAATCATAAAGATGGTGCCGTACGAATTGGAAATTTGTGGACCATCCCCATTCCCCCATCCCCCCCGCCTCGCGACACCTGCAGTACTAGAATATAATTGTTATGTTTTGTAGGGTACCTGGACACCTCTCAGTTGCTTCTACTCTGGGACAGGATTATCGGCTACAACACTCTGGAAATTCTGCCTGTCCTGGCTGTTGCTATATTCGCGTTCAGACGAAACAACCTAATGGAGGTACGAACAGACAGCATACGACGAAGTGGTTGCCGTTAATGACTTGTTAAACGTTTGTTGACTGTTTAATGAGCAAAAATGCTTTGCATTCTCTGGCACATGCTGCGTATTAGTATTATGAAAAGTGAAAGCTGCCAGAACATCTATCTTGAGTCAACATTAATGCACCACTTCGAACTTTCTGTATGCCCAGACAATCTAATTGCTTAATTGAGCTATTGCTGATGCATCGTTATATTTAATTTCGAAATTAATTAATAATTCGTACTGGCTTTATTTACTATTGAGAATTTATGATACCACTTTTCCCTCGAAATAATGAAATGAGCCATCCCTTATAAACCTTTATCCAACTACCCAGGTGACCACACCATCTGAAGCTGAGGCAGTCCTACATGACATTTCAAACCTCAAAGTCATCCCCCTGCTACAGTACTGTTTGTACGCAAGGATACTGCATCCCGTTTAAAAGTTATCCCGTAGTATCCTGGTGCTATCTGCAGTAGCAGACTTCAAAGAGGTCCAAAATTCAGACATCGGACTTGTATTGACATGAATCTTTCCTACGAAAAGTTTCCTGGACTACTCATTTAATGATGATGATCGAACAGATGCAATGAATACTTACTACAGTATCAGAATACTCAGGCCCCAGTGGACTTGAAGTTTCATTAATAAACGCTTAAGTTGGACGGTGTATAGTAGACACTGGACAGTGGTTACTTAATTAATTGACTTTCAATTTAACCAGTCTTAAGGAAAAAATTGCAAAGCCGGTTTGGTCTTTAAGGGCCGGTTAAATAAGGTCTAATTTGGAATATAATTCGTTGCCAATCAGCATTAATTGGTATCTTATTGTCTCCCTCTTTATTTTTATATTATTACTGTTAAATATCTCAAATGTGGTTGGTTATCCTTTTACCAACTGACAGCTTTTAATTTTATATACTCAAGTCAGATCAGAGAAAGTTTGTCCAGCTTTATCATTTAATTTAATATTTGTATTGTATAAAATGTAAATATTTTCAGAAATTTAATGTTTTGTTATTCTTACTGGAAAATACGTTTCATAATTTCATTGTTCAACTTGTCCCTCATGATTAGCACACGATTATGTTTAACAGGTGATTACAATTGGGATAACTATAAGTTTTAAAGATAATTGGAGAATTACTTAGTACAATGAGTAATGAATAGCGCATTAGAATTTAAGTTGAGTATCTCAGAATCCAGTAAGCTTTAGTAGCCTAAATAATATTAATTAAATCGATATTTAATTTAATTTAATCGTAATAAAATCATTAGCAAGGTACATTGCAAAGGTATAAATTAAGTAAAAAAGTTTAAGGTATTAAAAAGATCATAACAGAAACTATTACAGAAACAAAATAAAATATCCGCTTTATTCAAGAAAAAAAAAAATTAGCAAAGACGTTTAAAAGCTCTAAAATCATTCCTTCAACTAAGTTTCTACTTTTCTACAACAACGCTATCGTCTTGTAACAAAACAGTATTACAGTACTTATGAACAAGTCGCCACTGCTTTGCACCTAAGTCAATTTGTTGTCTCTTACTTTTCAACAAGTCAAAACTTTGGCCGGGTGAAATCCCGTGTTTTCGGCACAAGTAGCACATCACGACACTTGCACTTCTCCCTTTGCCTGCTTTACAGTGAACGTACACTTGCTTCCCTGAGCCCCCTATTTCCTCGATAAAATCAATTATTTCCTTCACTTGATCGAGGGATGCGGCCCCAACGTGGTCTGCCACTTTAAATTTAAGATTTGTTACCCCACGATCCTTCCATTCCGCCACCGAAAAAGTCTTCTTTGTTTCGTATGCTTCGTTGAGAGACACTACTCCACCTAGGTTCTGAAACGAAGTTCAGTCAGTATACACTACGAAACTTTGTCTTATGAAACGAAACCATTCTAGTATAGTGGGAGGTCACAGCCCAGGCATCTAGCAAAAGTTCAAACTATGTTAACAGAATTCAGAAACTTACAAGATTGGATATCCAGCTTGATTTATTACGTAAAGGGATAGCTCCTAGTATCACAGTGTCGTCTACTGTGTTGTACCAGTCAAGATCATCATCTGAAATTGAATTTGGACTGTCCATTGAAAAATTTGGCCTTCTCCGATTTCATCCGGCTTCGTCAAAGAAATAAACGTACGTACGTTAGTCGACGAAACCGAATGATGTCGAAGAAGGCCAAATTTTCTACTTACGTGCGTGCTTCGCGCGCGCGGCGCATTAATTCAATTTTTGCGCCAGTACCATCACCAAACTGTATTTGCGCGCTCCACAAACTTTTAAAAACAAATGTGACCGGCCGAGTTAGCGCGCAAATCATTGAATTTCCAATACAAAGTCAAAAGTGGGAATCAAAATAAAGGCATTTTGCTTCCCGGTAAATCATTTCGAAGCTCATGCTAACCTTTCATTGAGCTTTTCAGGTGATGAAGCTGCAAGGGGTAGGTTGCCTTGCGAACAAATCTAGATTTCATGAAGAACGTCATGATACACGTTAATTCGACTGATTATCCGGTCCAATACTGATTGCACTCTTGATTATTATCATAGATAACACAGTCCAATACTTTGATGATAACACTGGATCACCGCATGATTCACTTGAACTCGAATGAGGGTGTTCAAGCCTATTACTTGAGCTCAAAAGGGGAGAGTAGTCAAAAACAGATTATAATTTGATTGTGGACTTTTGAATTCAGTATTTGATTGAAAGAATTCCAACAAAGATGAACCATGAACCATTTAGTCAATAGACACTTATCAGGATTTTAGCAATACTTTCAGGAAAAAGAGCTTTTGAAAACGTTTGGGCAATTTGAATTTGAACAAAAGTCAGGAAGATTTTTGTAAGCAACAATAAAATAGAAAAAATAGTACAAATTAACAACATGGTATCCTCATTAAATACTGGAAATTCAATCTGATTCCTGGCTTGCAGCCTCTTACTCTCTCATGACTAATAAATGTTATTGATGTTCGTGAAACTATAAAATATCCAAGAATATTCTAAAAGAAATTGCACCCTCAATTGCACTACGACCGAGTAGGTCTTAGATACCTATTATCTAAGATATATTACGATTGGTAAATAAATAAAAGGAAAATAAGGAAATGAAATATCAGGATATCAAGAAATTAACAGAAAGTCAAAACTCAATACTGTGGTATGTATGCGAAGTCAAAACTATGAAAACAGCACCCACTATAATTGATGAAAAATATCAATTAAAAAAGTGTCAACAACTGGTGGTAAAATTTGGTCGAAAGCTCCGGATTCGAAGAAAAAAAATGATACAACTATAACCTTTTTGGTCAAAGATCATCAATCGTGAATCATCCGACGATATAAGAGATCGTTTCGCACGAGTCCGACTGTCTTTCTTCAAGTTTCCAAGTTCCAATTGCTCAATTGATAGATCATACATATTAATACCTTGATTAGCGTTTATAATTAGTTATAGTCTTCTGATAATTGCATTATGAATGTTTGCAGCCAAATACTGATGTGTTCTGCATGATCTTCCTTGCATCTTCCTTCCAATAATCCAGCATCAAGCATATCATGGAATAATTTTTTCCATTTTCAAGTCAGGATCTTAGTCCTCTTCCACTTGCCACCCTTCTCCGTGCCCTTATCTCCTCCTCCTTCTTTCTGTCTCTTCCTCACATTGATTGGGTGACGAGGATCGTAGATCTCGTACGTGTCATCATCCAAAACATTGGCATCTTTTACCTGATAAGAAGATATAAGTTTAGAAAGGATACATTAGAACTTTAGAACTTAAGAAGATCTTCAGAGTTCAACCGTTCAAAAAACTTTCGAATTGCGCACCAAAAATTCAAAAATAAAATTACTTAATTTCTACTAAAGTACTAAGGAACTCAATGATATGTTTATCCCGCATTGAAAGGTTGAGTATTGGGCAGGAGACTGATCACTCGCCTTGGCTGTGCGAGCAGCATCCACTAAGCTATGAGAGAAGAGGTTGATGCTGTTCAGCATATCCTCCTCTTCCTCCCCCTCAATGTTGTCGGGGATCGCTGGTTCCTGGAATGTTGGAAATTATGGAGACTGCGCGTTTCATGAATCACAACTCCACTTATATAAGAACATCACAGGAATTGAAAAAAGGTATTGATAGTACATATTTTTCCCTTCCTCATCGCCTTATATTTGTTTAAAAAAGGCATTGATGGAGGGTGAGCAGACATGGATACCAACAGTAGTCGTGTGTATACTACCTTTATCGGTAGTTAAAACTGAGCCACTTGTGTGTTTATTTGAAATTTCTTGCTTTATTATCTGTTAATTGTCCCTTCCTCATTTTCTGTGGGTAATCATTACACACCATTCCTTACCTTCCTTACTTAATTCATTACTCCCCAATACTAGTCCTGGATAATACCTCTAGATAACTAACTAAAATCACTTTACCCTCACCTAGGCTCCTCTACTGGTCCCTGACCACTGACCAGGCCAAACTTGATTATATCATAACTCATCGGGTTGGTAGTTGGTACAAACGTACAAAGAGTGAGGAGAGTACTCATGTCAGCTTCAAGCTTGAAAAAAGGAAATAGCCTATTTCATTCACATTTCAATGGGTTATGGGATTCTACCCCAAATTAAATTGCATATATATATATATATATATATTATATATATGTACTCTGAAAGTCTGAAAATCCAAGTATTTCATCTACCCCATCGTGCAACACTAAATTTTGTCATTTTTGCTCCTATGATCTAAGCGGGCTTTAAACTTTTAAAATAGGGAACCAGCCAAACAAATGATCTTTTCTGACACTCTGATTCTTTTCAGAATATTCTCTTCTAAAGCCACATTAACACCCACATGTTTGAATGACACCTGCGATGCTTCGCTCGATTCCCTTTCAGAGCCATACCTGCGATCTTTTTGCTTTTTTGTTGCTGACGGACCAATGAGGCATGGACTATGATTTAACGATTCTTCAGAAACAACAACAAAATACTCCAGACGTAAGGATGCGACACTATGGCAAGCAATGGAGCGACGCATTGCAGGCAAGTGTCATTAAAACATGTGGGTGACAATGCGGCTTCAGAAAAGAATATTCGGATAAGAATGGATCATTTGTTTTCCTGGTTCCCTATATAATATGCAGTCGTTACTGAAATCAGAGGGAGCGAAGATTTTTTGTGTTACTTACTACTGCATTTTTGATCTGAAATTTTATCATCCGAATCGCTAGAACATGCTTTCAATGCATTATAGAGAGCATTTTATGATTCATGGAACATTGATTGGTTTACTCTTGAGCGGTGTAGCGTTGGTTTCTTCGGCAGAAGGTTGGTGTGTCCTAGCTATGATAAAATTTATAATACATTTATGTATTTTGAATGATAATTATGTTGAATTTCGGAAAATTCGAGGAAACTATAGTGGATCTAGAGGTTTATCAATAAAAGAATAAAAAATGAGATTGAGATCGGAGATTTAATTTTCCTAATACCTTTATGACAAGAAAACCATCACTATCAGACCATCCAATAAAATATAATACTCGGTTAAAAAACTGTCTGATCCATAGAGCTATAGTAAGGAAGGAACTTTCATAATTTCATAATATGAATTGATGAAATTAAAGAGTTAAAGATAACGAAATTTGAAAACGTTCATTTAATCGACCTAACCATAATTCTTGATATGCCAATGTTTCAGATGATACGTTTTCGTGTGAGCTGAAGGAGTTTGGCGGGTTCATGAAGGATGTCTGTACACACCGACGAGGGTATACCTTCTTCAGGTGCATCAACACAGACCTATACTATGACGTTGGCCACCATGAAACTTGCCCAAAAGACCCCTACTTTTACCAGTTGTGTGGCACACTACCAGGATTCAACAGTTTGGTGGAAGGAGTTGAGGGCGGAGAGGCCCTATGTGGGGAGTTCCTGTGTATGAATATACAGTTTGATGATACAGATGGTTTTCTAAGCTCTGAAGCTCCCAATTCAATACAATGTAACGGGAAAAGAGACTGCTGGAACACAATGATTGATGAAGCGAATTGTCCAAAGATAGCTGCAGAATTCTATCCTACAGGGCAAACGATTTTTAAGGATAAAATTTGCAATGATAAATGTGATTATTTAGACTGCGAAGACGAGGCATACTGCAATGATATGCTTTATGGGATATATTGCGACGGAGATGTTTCGAGTGGGGTCGATGTGAGATACCTTCACCCAACCGAGGTTTGTGCTTCCTACCGTGTTACAGCTCCACAAAAACTAACAGTGTGTGGCGATGAGGAATATCAATGGAAGTCATGTGAAGAAGGGAATGATGGTAATCAAATTTGTACAATCACCATTGAATCACCATACAAATACAATAACAGTAAGTATGAAATTGAAGTAAAGATATCTGAAAATATGAGATGCGCAGTTTTGTATGACACTTTTACTTTTGATCGACATACTTTTGATAGAATGACGGAAATATGGCCTACTTGCACTAATTTTATAGATCAAACAAATTGCACCGACGTGGAGAGAGTAGGGTTTCATTGTCTCGTGAATAACTATTTTTCAACAGTTTCAAAGTTCATGGAATGCCGAAACTTAATTCCTGTTTGCGATGACAATCTTGAAAACAAGTGTGAGTATGTAACACCAACATGCCTGGTTCACAAACACAAGCTTTGTGACCAAGAGTCTGACTGTCCAAGCGCCAGTGACGAATTTCACGAAATGTGCTCATCAATGACCGTGAGGAAGTGCATCAGACGAGGCAGGCCAGGATTAACAGAGAGATCCATTCCGATATCATGGCTGTCAGATAACATAACGGACTGTATGGAAGGCGAAGATGAAGTAGGCTCTCTTTGGTCAACATGTGGAGCTGGAGCAACACTAAGATATGTGCCAGAGAACAAAGCAAGCCATTGTGAAGATGTGTTTCTGTGTCAGGGAGGTAAGTCTGGATATGTGGAGTTTGACTTTCTCTGTGACGGGGTTGAGAGTTGTGGCTTTGAGAACAATGTCTGTTCTGTTTCAAGGCGCTTTCCTGATATTTTCACTAAACTGCAGCGCTTTTCGATGATAAAAAACAATCGCCCCATCGGGATGTATTACATGTTTTACTGTATGAGAGGGATGTCAAATTTGTTGAAACTGCAAGATACCATTTGCTCTGGCAGGCCATTTAAATTTCCCAGTGACCAAGTATATGGCCTTCTTGATATGAGAAACATATTTGTCTTACCCGTCCGCCCTGTCACATGTGATCATGTATATGGAGAAAATTATGTCTATACAAATTGCAACTATGGGTGTAAGAATTCTGAGTGCCCTTTGAAGAAACTTCCTACCTATGATTCATGCCCCAAACAGCATAGACAACGGGTTGGGACCTATGCTCGTAGAATGAATAAAAATTTTCCGCCATACTTGACCTTTCTCACGCGAGCACATGGTTGGTACACAAATGAGCATTTCGTTTGTGCCAACAACAGGCAGTGTTTGCCTTATTCCAAAGTGTGTGACCTGGTGAGTGATTGTGATGATAGCTCTGATGAGTTGAATTGTACCAACCACTTCAAGTGCACCACAGAAATTCGGTTTATCCCAAAGTCACAGAAGTGTGATGGAAATTTCAATTGTTTAGACCTCTCTGATGAATGTAATGAGGAATGCTCCAAAGAATTGTTGGGTCATATCGGTAAGAAAATAGTGGCTTCATTATTTGGGTGCATTGCAATAATTTTCAATATTTTTGCAATGATTAAGAATTCATGCAGGATAATCAAATCAAGAAACATCTGTTCAATTACCAATAAAGCCTTTATATTCTTGATCAGTGTAGGTGATCTCATGGTTGGAATTTATCTGTTGGCTTTGGCATCTATAGATTTGATTTACAACAACGAATACTGTATGCGGCAAATCAAATGGCTGATTGATGAGAAATGTTATCTTTTGGGGATTTTAAGCACAATTGGATCCCTTATGTCGCTTTTTGCGATGACCATGTTAAGTATTCTGAGGGCGAATACTATAATACATAATTCACTGCTCAGGAAATCAACTATTGAAATAAAATCAATATGCTATTTATTTGCAGAGATTTTCCTTGTAGTTATGATGTCAATAGCTATTGCCATAGCCCCGTTAGCAAATAGTCTGGAGGACTTCTTTGTCAATGGAATCTATTATGATCCCAAAGTAAAGCTTTTCATAGGATTCCCAGATAAAGACGACCACTTTGATATACTATCACCATATTATGGAAGAATGCAACGAAAGCCATTGAAATGGCAGCTTATAAATAAAATGATAGAAGAAATGTTCTCCATGGAATATGGCGTTCTAAAAAGGAAGAAGCTGGAATTCTACGGAAATGATGGGACCTGTATGTTCAAGTATTTCGTTACATCCTCCGATCCCCAACGGAAGTTTGTGTGGAGCATTTTATCGCTCAATGTTCTTTGCTTCCTCATGATAGCAGCTTCTTACATAGCCATTTCATTAGTTTCAAAGAAATCTACTTCTAAGCTGGGAGAAAGGTTCAGAAAAAGACATAAAGCCACCCAGAGAAAGATAACAGCCATAATACTTTCGGATTGCATCTGCTGGATCCCTTTCATTGTCATATGTATCCTCCACTCAGCAGAAGTCTTTGATGCCACGGAGTGGTATTCAGTGTTCTCAGTAGTGGTGCTTCCTCTCAACTCAGTCATTAACCCTTTTCTCTATGATGATAGTCTTGGGCGAAAGATTCACTCCATTGTTGCCAGGGTTTTTGCCCAACCGAAAAGAATACCAGATAATATTGAGATGATAAAAATCGATTCGGGGGGATGCATTTCCCCTGCTCAGAACTCAGCACCATCGAACTCATATGGAAGTTCTTCAAGCAGACAAGAGACAGTGATCCACTCGGTAAGCAAAAAAGTGATCAGGTCTACATTGGACATGTCATAGAATTGTAAATCTAATTCTAATCTCAGTAAGTTAATAGTACGTATCTAATAAGCTAATAGTCTAAGGTCAACTAAGTCAAATAGTTCAGGAAATTTGGCATCTGAGAGCTGCCGCTTCCAGAAAGACCAAAATACAAAATAAATTACTAGCAGCTCTTTTTTAAATCATTGCAATTAGGTAGTTTACTGTATCTATAGATTACTGTATTGTGTAATGTATCTGATCTGGCTTGGACCAAGCCTAGTATCAAAGAATTTTGGCTGAGCACAAATTGTGGCAGACAATTTCAATGCACGTACACGCACACGTGATATGCATGACTTACATACGTGTACGTCATAAATGCACTCATGTACTATTATATACTTTTATCTTTTTATGCATGCATGTGTGCGTGTACGTGCATTGAAATTGTCTGCCACAATTTGTGCTCAGCCAAAATTCTTTGATACTAGGCTTGGTCCAAGCCAGATCAAGGACCCCTGGCTCCAGCTAAGATCTTTCCCTCAGTCGGTCACTGTATGTTGTATGGAACTCAAAATCAAACTCTTCAGGAAAGTGAAGAAGTTGAAGCAGCTATTGTAGCAAAACGGACTATGAGCAGCCCCGTAAAAATGAAAATAACGTAAGTCTATTATTGATCGTATTGAGTCATCGCCCTGATACGATTTTACACGAAAATTCGGTCAAAAACGTCCACCCTTTTCACCTTTTCACCGACCGACAATAAAAAGTCCCATTTTACCTTTGAAATTTTCCAAAGCACTCTACCACCAATTTTCTTGGTGTACCCCCTTCACTGACGAGGTTAATGATTTACCATCATGGTAAGTATTTAAGTAGTAGCAAAATATTGTTGGAATGAAAACCTCGTTTTACAGGGGAACAAGAAAAATCCCTTTTACAAGTGAGAATGATCAAGATACTCATCCGACAACGCAAGAAGCTAACCCAGCTAATCTGGCAGCAGTCAATAAAGCTGGATTTTTGGAGGACGATAACATGATTAGCTCCACTGGCAAAGATGAAATTATAAGGGCCCACATTGAAGCTCCACTAAAGGCTTTGACAAATGGTTCAACTAATACAACTGAAACAGAGGATAAGGGACAAGACGATGGGTCAGAAAGTGGGAAGCTGCAATAGTTAGTATTAAGAAAGTGCTAACATAACTGGAACTACCATATTGAGACCATCTACGATGATGAATTTCCAAAGAAATTGGGGTCGGGAAAAACGAGTACAATTCTTGTTATTATATACTCGGTACGGTACACTACTATAGTTTTAGCTGGTATAGTATTAGCTGGAATAACAGCGAATACGACATGCCAGCTGAGTAGACTGAGTGAGAGCATGAAATTTATCAGAATACTAGAAAAATCCACAGAGCACGTAAAATGCATAATGTGACTCTGTGAATATTTGATACCTCTTTTGCGTCTGTTTCTTTCAGCTTTTTAAACTTTTCTAGAATTAAAAGAGCCTGGTTTTCTCGTTGAGATTTAGTTTTTGGCTTCTTTTCAAGCTGTTGCTCCTTGAATTCCTGAGGAATTTAAAATTTTTGGCTTTTTAACTTTTTAATATAAATTCTATGCGGCATTTCAATCTTTGAAGTTTCTAATCAATAAAGATGTCATCAACCAAAAATACCATCAATAACCCATGAAAATAACAATAAATTAATATATTATGTTATTATTAAGTGCTGTTTATTGTATAACCTTTAATTTTCGCCTAAACTGATTAACAGTTTGTTTTTCTTCTTCGTTCAAACGAGCATCCTTCTCAGACGAGGCACCTTTATTAGTCTTCTCCTCCTTGCCGATACCTAGCAGGGTGATGACTATTGAATTACTTCGTTCTAAACATGCATTGACATCGTCATTACAAACTAAGCAAAATGGTTACTTTTTATGACATTTGACTCTCCCGTACACTTTTTTTCTAGCTCAGACACAGCAAACATTCACTATAAACACACACTTCTCATGTTTCCCCGCACCAACGCAATAACAAAGTTATAACATGTTGCAACTAGTAAAGTAGTAAAATAGTAATACAGTACGTGTCCCAAGAAAGCAAGAAAGACCCATAATGTCTAGACTCTAGGGCTCTAGAGGTGCGTTGGCAGCTTAGAATCAAAATTTGTTTAACAAATCACATACCTCTAGGTAATGTGAGTAATAACAACTTAACAAATAAGCGTACAGGTCGTTCATGAGTCTTGGCCCCCACGTTTTTGAAAGTTCGTTAAATACGTCAGTTATTTCAAACTTTCATAGTACGTCATGAAAATTTACCCTTGATCTCGTTCATCAGTTTATCGGCCTCATCTTTCAGAGTCTTGACTTTGTCGTCGTTTTCAGTGCTGACCGTTGCTGCTTCTTCCTTTGCCTGGAAAGAAAACACTTATTAATAGGGGCGGGGCCAAGTCCAATTTTGTCCAATTATGTCCAATTTTGTCCAATGCTTTTTTGTCCAATTCTCAGAAATGAGGTTAACTTTGGACAAAATTGGACAAAATTGGACATTTTTTGCTTCCTTCTCTTAGGCTGTATAGCTTTGGATTAGTTCATCAAATATAATTACATAGTTGAAAATACAAACCATGGGCAGATCGGACAACAGCACTTCTGTACTGTAGTTCGTAGATTGAAATATGACTATAGCCATGGTATCTATAGTAGCCTATTTTCCTTCGGAAATTAACTCTTCATGATATAGCCTATATAGTGGAAGAACATCGACAGGCAAAAAGTGGAAATGAAAATGAATATTAAAGTTGAAACAAAAGATTTTTTGATTCTGTGATTACTTAGTTAAAGGTTACTTTTTGTTAGTACAGAGCTCATGAGCTCATGAGCTCATTACTCTATTGGGTGGACTACATTAGTGATTAGTGATTACCACGGCATTCTGAACCAACATTCTTTCTTAATCTTTCCATCACAAAGGACCACGACCTCTCTATGATCTCTTCACAGAATCATTGTCGATACTACAAGTAGCCAGTAGGAACTAGCCAAATCAATCCGAAACAACCCGAATCAAGCCGAAAGGAACCGAAACAAGCCGAAACAAGCAAAACAACCCGAAACTGTAAGCGAATCAACCCGGGTTATGGTTAGGGTTGGGGTTGACTCGGGTTGATTCTCTTGTTTCGGGTTTATTTGCTTGTTTCAGCTCGTTTCGGATCATTTCGGCTACATTTGGGGAAAGATTTTGGGTTGGTTCGGGGTGGTTTCGGTTTGTTCTATTCTGCTTGTTTCGGCTTAAATCGACCAGTTCCTGTTCGTAGTATCAACAACAGAATCATATGATCCACCGACAACGATACATTAGTGAAACTTCAACCTGGTTTCAGTGATACGTCAAAGTTCAAACTGGTAATTGGTATCACTGATAATTCTCACTTCAGAATCGTGTCAGTGATAGCAAACGACCAGTTCCTTTTTTCAATAAATCTGGTGACGGTTAGAGTTAAAAAGGGCCAGTTAAACCATTTTTCGGTTACGGGTCAGTTATTTGATAAACCTTCTGTTTTCCCTTATCAGTTAAGCAGTTAATAAAAAATCGGTTACGGTTTCGGTTACAGTTGCCAAAAAAGTCTGCTCAACCAGTATTTCGGTTACGATTTGGTTAACCAGTTACCAGCAGTTTCTAGTCAGTGATATGTCTAACTAAACGTCAGACTGCTGCTAGTGATAAATCAGACTGGTGTCAGTGATAATTCGGACTGGTGTCAGCTATACATCAGACCGGTGTTGATGATATATATCAGACTCGTGTCAGTGATACGTCAATTGGTGTCGGCGACACGCCAGACTGGTATCAGTGATAGGTCAAATTGATGTCGGTGATACGTCTTACTTCAGACTGGTATCATTGACACGTCTTATTTAAGACAGGTTTCAGTGATGCGTCTAACTTCAAAGTTCAAACTGGTGGCAGTTCTGACTCGTGTCAGAGATACGTCTTACTAGTACTTCAGACTGGTGTCAGTGATACGTCTTACTCAGACTGGTGTCGATGATACGTCTGACTGGAATCATTGGTATGTCAGACTGGTGTAAATGATCTGTTAGACTGGTATCAATGATAAAGCTCTGAAACCATTGATACGCATGGCTGGTGTCAGCAATCCGTCAGACTGGTGTCAATGGCATATAACAAGTGTTATGGTGTCAGTGATACACCAGAAGGGTGTCAGCAATCAGCCAGAATGGTGTCAGTCGCACATAAGACTGGTATCAGTGGCACACAAGACTGGTGTCAGTGATACGACAGACTTGTGTCAGCAATCCGTCAGACTGGTGTCAGTGGCACATAAGACAGGTGTCAGTGGTACGCCAGACTGGTGTCAGCAATCCGTCAGACTGGTGTCCCGTGTTAGTGGCACATAAGATTGGTGTCAGTGATACGCCAGACTTGTGTCAGCAATACGTCAGACTGGTGTCAGTGGTACATAAGACACGTGTCAGTGATACGTCAGACTTGTGTCAGCAATCCGTCAGACTGGTGTCAGTGGCACATAAGACTGGTGTCAGTGATACGCCAGATTTGTGTCAGCAATCCGTCAGACTGGTGTCAGTGGCACAAAAGACTGATGTCAGTGATACGCCAGACTTGTGTCAGCAATCTGTCAGACTGGTGTCAGTGATGTGTCCAACATTAGACAGGTGTCAGTGATGCGTCTGAAATCAGACTGGTGTCTATGTTCCATGTAACGTCAGACTGGTGTCTGTAATTCATGTAACGTCATATTGAGAAACTGATGTCAGCAATACGTCAGACAAATTGGTGCCATCAGACTTACGTCAGAGTGATACGACTGTCGTCTGACTGGTGTTAGTGATACATCAGAATGTACATCACTCGCCATACCGCAATTTAATGTTATCCAGCAATTATTTCCATTTCCACTTCCGTCTTTCCATTATTCTAGTATTTGCCAGTTGGCGTTCTTCCAGCTTTCCAGTGTGCCAAAATACGTAGGTTTCCGTTTCCGTTTTGTCCCTCAAATCTGTCAAGACCACCCTTCATTGTGATATAGAGCTAGAGTAAAAATTTATTTGTGGACTTTGTGGAATTCATAACACCACAAGTGAGTGAAATTTAGTTTCCCGAATTTTTAAAAGTTGATATGTCCAATTTTGTCTAATTTTGTCCAATTTTGTCCAATGATTTTTTGTCCAATTCCTAAAAATCAGGTTAACCTTGGACATAATTGGACATAATTGGACTTGGCCCCGCCCCATTAATATTACGCTTCTATGATTCAATTACTTTCTTAGATCTTGTCTTGATGAAAAGTGCAAATTTGTGAGTCGCGTCGCAAGGCCTAGTGAACAGCTGTGAAACGTCATTTCACTAATGTCACAAAATGGACAGATGAAGGCCACTCTGAAACCTGGTGGGATATTATCATATACTGTATATTGGAATTCCCAGTCAGCTTCAAAATCTAGAGGAGCTGAAAATAGCTCAAATTTTATTAAAATGTTCTTAGTTTGACTCAAAAACATTAAGTTCGCTTATGACTACCAAAATTGGCCACTTCATTCCGAAACCAGCCCCACCATTCCCAAACCAGCCTCGCCATTCCCAAACCAGCATCAGAACCCGAAACCATCCGTCGCATTCCCTAATCCACTCCTTAACCAGTCACGACGTTCCCTTGTGTTCGACTTAAGTCAAAAATTGCAATATGAGGATATGAAATTCTACGAAATAAACATGAATAACATCAGCCTATTCAATTAAAAAGAACTGTTTCTTCCATCGGTAAGAGTGTAATGTCATTTCACTCCCGCAGTCACTTTTCGAAACTTGGGATGTTTTGAGGCAGACAATGAAATGTTGATGCGCTTCTCAGATGGTCCTCAGGAGTGTCACATGATATCAGTTTACTAGTTTAGTAGAAACTTAACTTATAATTGGCTATAAATCACAATTGTTATAAACTTTCTTGATTGAAGGTAAGGAAAGGAAATAAATAGGTACAGTAAGTGGTCATAAAATTTATAATAAAAAAGGGCATATTTCTTGACGTTTTTTGCAGTTGACAGTTTTCGTGATGAAAGTAATACTTCTGCCTGAAAGCCTGAATATATGTTCTGCTATTAGCTCATTAGAGTCTGCACCATTCATTCATCATTGCTGTAATGATGGAAAGTGCCGGACAAGTTATATTTATGCAGAAACAGTTATATTTCTGCCTAAATATGATGTTCTGCAGTTATACTCTCCTCAGTTTCATCATCATTGACGACCTGAAAAGTGTCTGGTAGTTCTATGGACTCCAGCCCAGCTTCCCCCGTATTAGTAGGAGGAGGCACGCCCTGCTCCTTAACCGCAGAACAGGAGACACCAATGATGAGGATCACAAAGACAAACCCAAGGACTGCAGCACATGTCACGATCAACTGGTATTGAAAGCTGGAGGACTCATCGATCGATGGATCTATTGAATTTGAGATCTCGGTACCATTTGACTTTGGTACTTTGAAAGTACACGGTTCAGGTTGGGCATTCCTTGAGCACCTCAGAGTTTGGGATGGTGCAAACCGCTGAGACGCAACTCCGTGACCTTCGGAGCATACCACAGTAACGGAATCTCCTTCAATAAAAAACGGTACATTGTTTATGTTGATCAGAGACCCATAGGACACGTTGAATTGAGCTAAAGGACACTTATACACCTCAATACGGGGCTGTATGAATTCAATGATGTCAAGCGAATTCCGGGAATTGTAAGGAATTCTGTCATCTGCGAATAATGAAAACTGACGCATAAACCCGAAGCTTGAGAGTTTTTTTAGTGGGTTGTTACCCTGAATGCTACTCTTACACCCATCATGTAAATCACGAATAACGAACCTATCGAATGTTTTGTAGCTTGGAGTACCGAAATATAGAACCGAATCTTTACTAGCATCATCATCTTTCCACAGTAGACTTCCGTTCTTCTTCACGTTATATATCTTAAAGCTCGTGGCTACTGAGGGAAAAGGTTGCTTAATTATCCAAAAATCAGCCTCGTTACAACTCATCCACTTCATCTGGCTTGATTTTCCTCCCTTGTTACTCTGCTCATTCATAACAGCGAGACATTTCTTAGAGACACTATTTCGAATAAGCACCATTTTGCTAAAGGTTGCCTGGAGGGTTTGGTTCAAATTTAAGCAGGACATGCAATAGATATCACCAACAATGACATGATCCGATTGGGCGGCACTGAACGCCAGTCCTTTGCTCCCATACAGCGAACAAGTGCGGCTTTTCACGCGGAACTCGTAGATTTCGCACTGCGTCTCCAAGCTGCAGTACATGAAACACATGCCAGGAGTTTCTGTGACAAAGGCAGGTACCAGGGAAGAAGATGACGTATTTGTAACGTAACGATGAGTCGTACAGCTGTCACTTGTCGTATCTCTCTTTTCAATTTTATCAGATGAAGTTGGAAATGGTGGTCTGTGACTGATCATCTTGTCGCGTCTGCTTCGGAATCCGGGGCTATTTCCTTCCGAATACAGTTCTACACACCAATGTTCAACACAAAATGACGCGACAAGAACTGAGAACGAAAGAGAAAACATAGCCGTAAGGTTTGCAATCTTTACTAGGCATATATCATCATCCGAACATCAAAGTGCTCATACGGGTCGACACGAATTAAATGAATATGCGAATATGCGCTTTTGAATTAGCTTGACTATAGTTTTTACTGCATTTGGGTGCATTATATAATGCGAAATGAACAAAAACCATTCGCTCTTTTTGAATGATCTACTATGACGAGCACCATAATACAAGTCATTAAACCTTCCTTTGTTGCTTGATTGCGTGACGTTGGTCGTTCCCACAACCATACTCCTGCACCAGACAACTTGCACACTTAGTACCCACCCTCAGGTAATTAAACTTGTAACAGCTCACAGTTGAACAGCAGTAAGGCAGTCGTCATATGGTGCGTCAACATCCTTTGCCATTTCCAACTCCTCCCTAGCATCTGCCAGCAGACTACCCCCTAGTAATCTGAAAAAACCTTCCTCCTCTCACAAGAAAGTAGATCTGTTTGCAAGTAGCGTACAGGTCGAAATGTCAGGAACATTCCCAGAAGTCTCTTTTCCAGTTTCGTGTCACAACACCTGTGTTACTCCACCCATCTGAAAGGTTGTCACTCGCGGATCACAGAACGTTTTTATAATTGACGGCGCAAACGATTTCATGAGGTTAATAAAAAAAAAGCTCGAGGCCATCTTGGTACACACAGTCATCATATTACAAACTATAAATACCTTCAAAAATCTCAAAAATATGACACCTGAAACCTTCTTTCGGCAGTTATGAAGTAATGAATCTTATCTACAGCTTTAATTTAATAGATTCTGGACAGGATGTATTAATTTATCACCATGTAATTATTATTTGTATTCGTAAACCCTCGTGAAATGCACTTCTTCCGTTTTCACTAGTTGACTCGTGTCATTTTATCTGTTTTCCGTTAAGATTTTCGTCGTTCCAAAAGTTTTGCCATTTTTTCATTCACAAGATTGTTATATTTCAAGGAATATCGCTGAGCATGAAGGGCGATGTGCGAACTGTTTACGTCTCGGTATTCCTCGCTCTCCTTCTGATCACTGATCACACCACTACAGCTCAGTCGAATAGCACCATATCGCACTGCGAGCGTGCGAGTAACTGCGAGCCCGGCTCCACCTGCCGAGGGAAATGCCTCGTTATGGGTAGCCACAGCAACGAGACCCGGTGCCTCGGCCAGTGTGTCTCCACCAACGCCTCGTGCGGGGATGAGTACGGAAAGTGCGCGGATTGGCTCCACATCTGCTCCAACTCGGCCGTGGCAAACGTGTGTCGGAAGAGTTGTGGACTTTGTGATGTGCCGAGGATCCGATGCTCGGAGGGTGAGTTTAGCTGCGATGGTCGGTGTCAGTCACGCCAGCTCTTCTGTGATGGAGTTCTGGATTGCAGGGATAGAGCTGATGAGAAGGGGTGCTCCGATCTTTCTGAATTTTGGCTGAAACCAGGCCAGGCTGCTCGGAGATGTGGAGTCAGGGCGTTTCCACCTTCCATTAACAATAGAAACCGAAATGAATCCATATCCATCAAACGAGTATCCCAGCGGCGCAGAACCAAGCGACTTGTTGAAGCGAAATATGCCAAACCACACTCGTGGCCGTGGGTGGGACTTTTACTTTCGGCCCATGTCGGGTACAAAACCATATGCGGTGCAACGCTGATTCATCCTGAGTGGGCCCTCACAGCGGCTCACTGCGTGGACAAGGTCCTAAACAACGAATCTCTCATCACGTCTCTTTCTCTAACCTTCGGTCAACATGTCTCCAGAACGACTGCCTACTCGGAAAAGCTCACGCGTCAGTCACGCAATATCACGCAAATCATCCCCTACACCTCCTACTATCACGATAGCATATTCGACGACATTGCACTCCTCAAGCTGCACTCGCCTGTCGAACGGAACGACTTCGTGAACGTGGCCTGCATGCCGATGGCGGAGGATTTGCGGCGTTTCCGCACAGCAGGGGGCGTTGTGACGGGCTGGGGCTACGATGAGAACTACCGGCTACCACGGAGCTTGAAACAAGTGACTTTGAAACCCATGCGGATTAGCTCGTGTGCCGTGGAGGTGTCGGACCACCTGACACCGAACTTCGTGACCCGCCTCGCCTCCTCCCTGCTGTGCACGGAGAAGGAAGGCCCGGAGACCGGGGGCCTCTGTTCCGGGGACAGTGGGGGCCCTCTGGTGGGTCGCAGGACCACGGGGACCTACGCGCTGGTGGGGGTCAGTGTCTTCACTTCTCACGAGGACTGCAGCATGGTGGGATCAGCGTCTGTCTATAACAGTGTGTACTTCTACCTACCGTGGATCAGCATGCACGTGCGGGATTTGGAGTATGTTTGAGGCTGAATATTAACCGGAATCCGAAACTACAGATCATGCTATATAAAGATGGCAGAGAATTACACCATCGTGGACAATAGAAGAATAGACTAATAGAGCGCCATTTACCAAAAATATACACTAGAAAGGATTCTAAGTCTCAGTGACACCTCTAAAGTCTTCAGTCTTCATAGCAGTCAACAATGATTACATTTTCTTGTTTCAATTTGGGGAATTTGTTTCCTTTTATTTCGTAGATAAAATATACTGATTAATTCAATAATTTAAGTACAGTATCAAATTTTCCAGGCACCATCCAGATCTTGAATACTGCCACCATCCAGGCCTTCAATACAACCCTTTTTCCCACGAGTCTCCCCCATTTCCCCCACCCGATCTTGGCCGATCTCACCTCTTCCAGTTCCTTCTTCAGTTTTTCCCGTATTTTCTCCGCTTGACTCATCACTGTTTCCCTCTGTTCCTCCAATTCAGCTGCTGAGACTGCTACTTCCTTGCTCAACTTGGGATCCTGGCTGACGTCATGAGCACTGCTGATTTTACCTAACTTGCTCGACGCCTGGAGGGAACGGGTAGCGTATTGGGGGTGGTGCTGTAGGGTTGTGTGTCTGTTTTAGGCTAAATTAGAATTTCGATAAGCATAAATTCAATGATTTTTGGTGTTTATCAAATTGCCAGTCCTCATTGTCGAGGTTTGAGACTTCAGCGGAATCAATGAAAATTGAAAAGTCCGGCCAATCAAACATTCATTTGATAACACTCAAATTCTTCGCCACTGCCCTACGGAGTTTTTGATCAATTATCAAGCATAGGGAAAAAGGAAAAATGTAAAATGATCGAAAGCATATTATAATTTTGGCTACAAGCTAATTTTCCCACCTCTTGCACCTGCTCCTCGTCTTCTTCTGCTTCCTCGCCGAACGAAAGCAGCTTGAAGTTCTTAGTTCCCTTCATCTGACTTTTCTTCTTTTCTTTCTTCTTTTCCTTCTTATCTGTCGTCTGAGATAGAATAAAATTGTGATTGATGAGTCAATTTTACTGGCAGATAGCTTTATTCGTTGTTTAAGTGAAGTTGCGTGGCTTCATGCCGCCGCACTGAAGCAAAGTAACTGAATATATATCCTGATAAACGATAGTATATTATATGTATTTTATCTTCTAACAAAAGTACAGAATTGTTGTACCCTGATCAGTCCATGTCTTCAAAGTTGGTAGGCTAAAAAATTGAAACCTCTGTAATTCTGGGAATGATATCCTCGAATGGGTTGTTGAGAATCTCTGCTGACTTGATGGAGGGGGGCTCGAGGGGCCTTTCGTCGTTATCAGTCTCCAACTCACTCATTTGCAGAACGTTGAATATCGTGTTACCGGACACCTGTGACGGGTTAGGCGAGTTATCAGAGTATTTACTGCAGCTAGATTTTAAAATCCTCCGAGGAAGCCACGACATTAGTGCTGAAGGTAGTGCCCGGCGATCTCTTATTTGAAAAAGAACATCTTCCTCAACTGTACATTTAAACCTTCCTTACCTGTCGATAATTGACTAATTGTACAAAAATCCGTCCACGGCCGATGCTGTACCTTGCAAAACTTTAACAACATCTGCCCTTCATTTCCCCTAAGACTAACCTTACCGAAAATAGTATGTTTCTTCTGCAGCTCTGGTGTCTCGCCGAGGGTTATAAAGAACTGTGAGGCGTTGGAGTTCGGAACCCCACTGTTTGCCATGGCCACGAGACCACGTCTGCAGAACTTGAGTCTCTGGTGGAACTCGTCGGGGAAGTCTGCGGTGTAGATACTCTTACCTCCTGTTCCTGTTCCCGTGGGGTCCCCGCCTGAAAGGACATAAGGCTTTTGGTAAAGTGCCGGGTTATGGCTAAATTGCCTTTACCAAGAATATGAGGCTTTTGTTATTAAAGAGCAGAGGATTAATAATAATAAGTGGAAGGGATTTGTAGGGGAGGGTTGCAATAATATTTGCACCATGGCAAATAAACGCGGTAGCAAAATCATGAAAATTAAGTTATAAAAACCATGGGGTGATCGAACAGTACAACTAGCTGTGTTGCTGAAGCGCCTAACTTTGATAAAGAAGTTTTTGACATGTCTATGGAATATGGAACGTCTACCTTGAAAACAGAAGTTTTTGACATGTCTATGCATATGGAATATGGAGCGCCTACCTTGAATACAGAAGTTTTTGACAAATCTAATTATGGAATATTATGAACCACCTACCTTGAATACAGAAGTTTTTGACATGTCTATGCATATAGAATATGGAGCGCCTACCTTGAATTCAGAAGTTTTTGACAAATCTATATGGAATATTATGAACCACCTACCTTGAATACAGAAGTTTTTGACAAGTCTATGAAATATTGAACGCCTAACTTGAATAGAGAAGTTTCTGACAAGTCTATGAAAATATATAGAGCGCCTACCTTGAATACAGAAGTTTTTGACAAGTCTATGGAATATCGTCCCATTGTAGTAGCCTTCCATACACAGCTGGACGAAGTTACGGCATGCTTTGGGAGCCTGTAAGTGTACTTTTTAAAGGTCTTACGGAATATTCTAGAGAAAATTCTGGTATTTGATATACGAGAAGAGAGTACGCAAAATTTAATGCAAATTAAAATGGAGTCATGTATCTTTTATATGATTCATCGTAAACCGATTTCAGTCAGTTTCAGTACAAATAAACAGACACTGCACCAGATATCTTTAAATATTATCAAAATGTACATAGGTTTATCACATAACACAAGAACATTTTAAGTAAATTTTCAATGTCTACAAACGAGTTTTTTCCATACCTCCCGTGCCCACAGCTCCACTTCGACCTCTCCGTGAGACGTCGTCAGTAACACCTTGCCCTTCGTAACCGGCTCTAAGTTGTAGATACTACTCATAATGCTATAGTCTCTGACATGGTATTGTTTGTAAAATAACGCAACTATTTCGTTCATTGGAATAAATGAATAAGAACGATTCCGCAAATGGGATATCAGAGCGATACATGACTTCCTTGAATTTGATTGACGCTTGAATTGGGATAGTTATTTGCTTGTTGACGTCAGTGCACTCTTGTTTATTATAATTATTGCTAAATTCTTAGAATGATTGAACAGAAATATTTACGTCCCGATAGTCAGAAACCACAACCCCAATGATTAGGCTAAATATAGTAAGAGTCAATCAAAAATGAAAATACACAACATACGCAGGACAAATTATACTTCTGTTCCTTGAACAACAGAAGGGAATGAACTCGAGGAATGAAATAATTCAGAATTCACACTTTTCCTAACATTTCAAGCCGCAAATATACACACAAAGTAAACGCTCATCGAAAATAATAAATATAGAAAACAAATATTGGTAGCCTCGGAATGATCAAATGCACCTTTAGTCTTTGCCTGATCTTTGAATAATAGAACCGGGTACATCTCGAAATTCGAAAATTCCAATAATATCCTTAAGTTTTTATTCTTATCACAATCTTAAAATAGATTTCGATATAATGCCGTAACTGTATTGTGATCTCGATATAATGCCGCACTGTATTGTGATTTGAAAGCGAGGTAACCTTATTATCAACCATGAGTTTCCTTCAGAATGGACTTTATATAGATTATTCAGCAACAGTCAAAAACATGTTAAATAGCAACAAGCTTTGGGAGATAACATAAAAAAGACATGATGATCCGTCAGAAGTAAGTCACATACGAACAACACATGGTAAGTACACAATGGTAAGTACACAATTACTGATAATTACTTATAGCTGTGATGAAAATCTACTAGAACTAATCATTTAGGTTTTAGTCCAAAATTTTAGTTAAATATTCTTGTATCAGCACACATTAGATATGACGCTCTATTTAAATATTTAATCACATACCTAAAATAGTTAGTCAATAAATTCATATTAATAAAAATGGCTAGACTCCTAGTTATTCCTATCTGAGCATGGGGCTGTAAACTAGAGGCGTCTCAGCCCTTTCTTTTTAGCGGCAGCTTTCTTCAAGGGAACATCACTGCTGACAGACTTCACTGGCTTAGCATGTACGTCAGTCATCATTCGAGCCCTGAACGAAGAGGATGAACATCAACCAATCAGATTTTTATGGACCATGGTAGTGTTCAATCATTCCTAAGTTCCTAAACAAAGTTATTATCTGTGCTATGAAGTGGGTATTGATCATAGGACAATAGGGCATGTACTAAAAACACAGAATTATAATGACATGATCAGTACAATCAAGTGACGTCATAATATGAAAATTCTGCTTACCGTGAAGCAAACTGCTCGTAATCCTCCAGTAGGAGTCTACCGGCCTCCTCGTTGAGAGCTGACTCAGGGTTAGGGTGTATCAGCAGACAGCGAATAGTCTGCAGAAAACGCGTTCATTTTAGCATAAAACTAGATAACCCGTGTGCTAGATGAAAATTTTATCCCAGCGGACCCACCAAAAACATCGATTCAGCTATTCTGAGGCTACTAAGGGAGTCAAAATTTAGAGTAACACCGTGGATACTTTGGAAAGGGGGACTGTCCAGGAAGGTGCACGTTTCAGACTCTTATTAAAATTAGAAAACCTTCAGATTATTGATTTATGCTCAATGATCATTGAATTAGATGTACCAGTAATACGTGTTTGATCCCCAAGTCAGGTTTCCAGTCTTTTTTGAGTGTGTTCACACAAATCTCTCCTGTTTCTGATACGTTCGGGTGGAAAACTTTGGTGACGAAAAATCCTGAAGAGAGTAGGTTTTGCATAGAGATGCAATAATGAATCAGAAGGAATTGTAGAACCAATCGAAAACTGCAGCGTTTCAACACATGTAAGCTTGTTTGATATATTATTTAATTATGGGACTGTGGGAGATACAATATTATATGCACACTGCAGAGCTAGATCATTTCAAATGAACGGAGAAAGTACGATTTTTTTTTCAAACTAGGTATTGTACCTCTTGGTGGTGAGTTGGGGAAGTCGCTACCGAGTAACAGCTTTATCCTGAATGTTCCGCATTCGAAGGGTGTACCAGCTGCGAAATGGGGTGGATTAATCAGTGTGTTTCAATAAAAGTAGGAACTAGGAGGATTCAATAATAAACAATACGAGTATTCGATCAATCAACCCATTCAAATAAAACGCGATAGAATCACGTGACTCAGTAGGTCCTGAGAGGAGTGCTGTGATATCAGTGAGGTCCCCCTCCTTGACCACCACAGAGATACCCTCCAGAGGGCTGTCCACCAACTCCTTCACTTCTCTGAGGACAGCTTTCATGGTGCTCGGTGCCAGGTTCTCCATTGCACCTACCAGGGGCTACCCTGGTAACAAGGGGGTAAGTTGGTGAGTGGTTACCATGGTAACAGGGATTATTAGCTGGGGGAGTGGTTATTCTGTTAGCAAGGGAGGGGGGGGGGGGTTATGCGGCGAGGGAATTTAAAGTTACCATGGTACTCGGTGCCAGGTTCTCCATTGCACCTACCAAGGGTTACCATGGTAACAAGGAGGGTTAGTTTGTTGGGGAGAGGGCGAGAGGCTACCCTGACAACGAGGGGGTAAGTTGGTACAAGGGTTTACCTCACCTTTGTAAAAGGGGGGGGGGGGATACATGGGCAACTATTATTTTCACCATGTTCGATACCAGGGTTAAATTGAAACTAGGGTTACTTTGATAATATTTTGAGTCGCCTCTGTACTGTACCGAATCACATCAATTTCAACATAGATAATGAAGCACAAGATTTATAAAACAATTTAATAAACTTTCAATTACAGTAAATTTAAAATTGAAATCAATAAATAATCATTAATCATTCAAAACATAGGATAATTTATCAAGCCAAATCAAAAATGTTACTTAGGCAAAATTATTAAATTAAGTCCCATTCCACCAGTTTCAAATTAATTAAACAAAATTTTAAATCTTCGATTGGATACATAAAATCTGGGGCTATTAAAAATTTTCTACATCAGTATATCCCTCACAGAAAATTATTCGTTTGGAAGTTATATTGGGATATGTTCATCATTTAAAATTTCTTAAGCCTTTTTTCTATTAAAAGTGACAGTGAAAGTCATATCCCGTTATCACACGAATAATACGTAAATGGCAAATCCAACCCTGATACATGTGCATTCCAATTTCACATCTATTGTGTCGCGTATATCTGCGAATTTCACCTTAAAATCAACATTGTCAATCAACATCACCGCACATAAAGTAAAAACTTCCATCGTACACTTATAAAAACAAGTCTTCACAAGTTCTGCTTTCACGTTTTCATCTTATTAAAATCAATGTAATAAAAGTTGAAATAAAAATCAAAAACTCACATAACAAACATCTCATTGAAATTTTGAAACCCCGCTAAATGAAAAAGATGAATTATATACAATCAAAACTGTTAAATAACAACAGCATTTATAACTTAATTATGAATGTGTGATAGAGGCACCATATTATTGCAGGTTTGAGGTTTCTTGATCCCAGGTGATTTACGACTGATCATTTGAACTTTTTAGACGTTTACCATTTTCCTGGTAACAGCAATGTTACAGTAAGTCTAACCCTCATCTAGCAGTAAAGTTGGAGCATTGTAGGGTTGCGCTGAACTCCCAAACAAATCATCGTACTGAGGTGGATCCACCAAATCAGCAGCCTGAGTGAACGGAGTGGGCTGGAAGCGAGTGGACTCCCTGCGCGGAGTGGCCGAGTGGTAAGCACTGGAATTCCTGCGGAGGGTGTCGTTGTAGTTGAGCGAGGGCAGCGACTCCCTGGTTCCGCTCTCTGGCGAGGAGAGGAGGGGGGTCAGCTGGGATGGAGCCCCTGACTCAGCACGCAGTCGCTGGAGGACGAGATGACGACGTGTCCGCAGACAGCACAGACATACGAACAGCACCATGGAAACCATGATGAGGGAGAGAAGGATCAGCAGAGTGATCCGGAATACTGAAAGCTCCATCCTACCTGGGAAAGAGGTGGTGGTAATTGGTGATATTTGAATTTCATTGCGATAGTTTTTTTGAATGTTTGACACTTCAACTTATCTTCATGTGGTTACCTACCATTTGTCGTTTATAAATGAAACTAAAGAAGGGGTTTATTAAGACCTGAAATTAAACGCACCAGAAATAGAACGATCCAAATTAGGTAACAAAAATCAGTTCAAATAAAGACAGAGCTTTTGCAGTGGATGAAATACCAAATCACAAATATCATCACAAGTAGCCACATCATTGGATGAATAAATGTTAGATTGTCAAATAATATGCATCAAATAATAAAATATGGCACGATGAAATTAATTCTTTTAAATCATATATTGTGGCAACTCATAGTCATTTCTTAAAATAAGTTTATCGGTACTTTGTGAAACTAATGGTGAAATAATCGGAAAATAATGGACATTTTGCAAGTATCAGGACGAGAATTTATGCTTTTTCTTCTTCCTACTGGACGAACTATCATCCGAACTGTACTTCCTATCATCATCGAACTTAGCACTGAACTTCAACGCTGAGGGAATCCCCGGTACGTTAGACCGAGCAGTCTGTCCCTTGAGATCGATAACCACCGCACAGTTGTTAGTCGGCACACAAGTAGGTGTACTCCTACCATACAACGTGTAGTAGAGCTGTGCTAAACAGCACCGCAAGTTAAAGTCCGGGTGTTGGTTGAGGAGCCTCCAGAGTCGCTCCACCAGGTGGAGGTTGTTGAGATAACACTCCTCGTGCTTACTGAAGAGCGGCAGTAGGTACAGCTGCTCTGCTGCAAAACACCGGATTACCGGACTCGTGTCGAACTCAACGAGGGAAAGGACTGTGTTCAGGTCCCGTTCGGAGTTTTCCTTCTTGATAAACTCCACGAGGAGTTCGATGGCTGTCCGTCGCACGTGCAGGGATTGTCCGTGTTTTAGGTGAGCACTGAAGATGGAACTGTCCTTGAGGTTATCCATGATATGTCCGTATTGGATGAGTTTACTGATGAATCGGAGACACGCGCATGACACGATCTGTTTGTAGCTCGGCATCTTCTTATCTACATTCAGATAGCACACTATCTTGGGAAGCACTTGCTTCACCAGTTTCAGCACCTGTTCCTGCTTAAAATCCGCCTTTTTCGGCACAGTATGAGTCAAGCCCTCAATGATAGCAACTACCAAGTTACTATCATCAAACGCATTATTCTGATTATCATTGTAGTACAGCTGCTGGTATAGGAACTGTACGACACGCGGGGTCGTGAGCCCGGCTTGGTCCTTGATCTGACCGACTGTCTTCATGAACTCCTGCTGGAGGAGGTAAAGCGGAAAGTCGGAGAAATCGTTCATCTTCGTGAACTTCTCGTTGTCAACGCTACCGTAGAGTTTTCGGTACAAGGAAATGAGGACCTCCTCGTTAACAGTCGGGTCCCCAGCGAGAGTGATGCATTTGCCAATGGAGTAGAGCGCTTGGATTCGAACCTGGGTTAGATATTGATGGTGGCGTGTTAAGTAATCGGACATCTGAGTTTGGGGTGGAAATACGTTCATCAATAAATAAACTACAGTAAGATTACCAATAAAATGATAGGTACACAGATTATAGATTAAGCTAAATCAAAGCTTGTGTGAATTGTAAATCTTAAAGTGCAATGACTTTATCTGAGTAATTTAATTTTTCACCTGGTAGTAACACTTCTCATTCAGTAGCACAGAACTCAGTGTGTTGATTGTGGCTTGTGTGGGATACATTGGTAACACCTGGAGTGGGGTAGAAGGATCACAATTAAGTTTCTACAACGATACAATTTGAGTATTGAAGGAAGTATGGGCAGGTTCAAGCCATGAAAATATAAATTCTGACGACCATATTGACGAAGAATAGATTTCCAGAGCTAAAGATTACTTTCTTAAATAACATCAAAAACGCATCTCCTTTCACTTCACCCACTTACCTCTGCTGCCTTGTGCTGATACACCACATCTCTCTCATGCAACAGGAGAGCTTGCCACATGTAATCTGGCATCTGTACGGTGGTCTTGCTAAGCCACAGCAAGTCTGGGTCTACTCTCAGCCAGATTACAGGACTGTCCTGATCACTGTGTGATACGTCTATCTCAACTTCCTCGCCTGGTGGCAGGGTGAGGTTATTGTTGCTGGTTACCTATTAGGAAATTATTCCCTCTGATAAATAAGTCTAAAACTATTAAACAATTGGGATTAAATAGTTTTTAAAAGAATGAAGCAAGTTTTACTCCCCTAACTGCAGTATTAACTAACTGCAGTATTTTGAGATATAATAATTTAATGATGGTTTACCAGTAAACAGCGGTATTTTCTTCTTTTTATTCTTCCTGCTCTTGCTTTGGCAGTTCAGTTCTTGCAGAACATCTGTTTTTTCAACCTGAAAATAAATTTTCCAATATTTGATACCTCAAAGAGAGTCAGTGACAACAACAGTGAACGATCAAATCAATGTGAATTTTATCTTTTTGCAATTTTGCAATTGTAAACCTGTAATAGATTTGAAAAGCTACCATCAACTTCTTGGACTGTGACTGTCAACTGACCAACATACTTTTCACAGTCATGCAGTGTATTTTGTTTTATGGTTACATCTGCAACATTTCTTTTTCTATTGAAGGCAAAGCTAAAATTGAGTGCAGTAAAACCAGGTTGGTAAACATATCTGCTCATGAAATCTGACATATCTTTCCCTGAGACAACTTGAACAGTCTTGAGAAAATCTTGTGTAGATAGAAGAGCATTGATGCTACTGCTACCGCCAGATGGGTTAATCCAAGCTAATGATAGCAACTTCTTGATAACCTGTTGAATCAGCTCTTTATTTCCAAGCCTATGTTCCACAATCCTCATAACTAGCATACTTTTGAGCTCAAGTAGGTGAAGAATGTGAGGGGGAGTCAACATTGGGTCCATGTGGAAAATTTGGGCATTGTTTCCTGATGTTAGTGGGTAACTTTGTGATTTTTCTACCAGATGAAGAGGTGGGAGAAGTTCAACACATTCTGCTTCATACACCTTTATCATTTGCTGATAAACCCAAAACCGACATTCATTGTTACCAAATATTGTTTTCATGAACAACAAAAAGAGTATGTTCTTGATACCCATCACAAGCCATGTGTCATTATATGATTCAGGAACAATAAAAACACCAAAGTATTGACTGGCAATGGCCATACCAAGAGCTCTACGTGTTTGCAGAGTTTGGTCAATGATCCGAGCAGAATGGAGAAGATTGATGCTTGCTGTTGTTAGTGAAGCAAAACTTTGGTAATCACCTAACATTTCATCAACAAATACAATCTTATAATCCCCAAAAGGCAATGACATATTCATGTAGTCAACATAGATTGGATACACCCTTTGGAGAAATTCAGTTGTGTGTTGCAGCAAAGGGACCAATCCAGGTGGGCAAAAGTAAGCTACATTATTTCTAGTTGGCTCAGGAATGACCTCAAAATTTCCAATAGCAAATCCAATACCAGTTGCAGCTGTGGGAGTATCTAGTTTATAAATGTATGCTTTGTGTTTTTCATCTGATGAAAGATTATACTCTGAAAGTTTTCCAGATGAGATCACAGTTAAATTTGTGTTCACACTAAATTCTAGCTGCCAGTGACATCGAGCTGATGCAGAGTCTATGCATGGAAAGCAGTATCGAGCTGAGTTGGCAAACTGTGATGTATATAGATGTGATTTACCTGAAATAATAACAAATGAATTCTATGAATGCAATTATGTTTAGTATAACTTTAGCAAAAAATAGGCTTTCTCAAAAAAATAAACATTCAGATAATTGACATGGCAAGATCTCATATGTCATTTGATATTACTTACTGATATCATTGTTTGGGACATGAAAGTGGATTCCACATATAGGATCCTCAATATCAAATTCAACTCTGACTTTCAAAGTAGGCTTTGCTGTTCCTGGTGATGATAAATGTGCAGATGTAAGCTTTGTTTGTGTCTCTTTAGGAACCTCGATTTTGAGTTCACCTTGATTTTTGAAGTCATAATCATTTTTCAAAATGGCTTGCTGATACTTAGTAAGGAAATAATCTAGCTTTCTCTTTGATGGGTCATTACAAATTTGATGAAAAGGATCATCATGAGTGAACTTAACATCAGGGACATCATCCACAGTTACATTGTAGATTTTTGTTTGCTGACAATTTAAAGAAATGAATGTGATGACATCACTAAGAGGTCGTATAGTAAGTTCAGTGTATCCAGAGAGTGATTTTCGAGCAAAATTAACAGAACTTATGCTGACTATTTGATGCAATACTTCATAATCTTCATCTGATCTTCCAGAACTCATCCTGATAAGAATTGACAAGAATAACATAGAGTTGAAAAAATATAACTGGATTTAAATCAAAAGTTTTACAGGAAAATCAAAGGCCCTAGAAACCACCAATGATTCATTTTTCAGGTTTTCCATGTCTCAGGTTATAATCCTTGGAATAGAAAAGAGGTATGAAGTTTTAAACTTCACAACTAATTACAATAAAATTTAAGAACATTATGCCACACTTTGAGGAGTTCCTGAAGAAGAGATATTTTTCTCGAAACTGACGAGCTGCAAAGTGTTTGAGTTTGATTTCATATTTGAGAATTTTTGTGTTTTGAAGATAGTGTGAACAATGGGTAGTATTCATTTAGCATGGGGGTTGTATTTAAAATTTCATGGCATGCTAGGGACAATGGACATGTTAGTAAAGTTGTCCAACAAAGTAAGACATCATCGCCAAAAGCTTCTGCCACCAGTCAAAAGAGGGGATTGGGAATAAGTTGTCGTACGATATATGACCTGCTGACGCCAGACAAGGAATAAGATTTATCTGTATTACCATCGACATGTTTTGCAGTATTATGAGACAGAATGTCCTGCACAACAGCAGCAATAAATAGAACTATGACATGTCATTACAATAGCAGAGATAAATGTCATGACTTGTGAAGATCTTGTTTGCAAAAACTCCAAAAATATACACTCATGAACTTTTTTTAATGTTGACAGTATGACAAAACTATCAATAAGCCAATAAGGCTGCCAGTTATTAACACTTTTATCTACTTCAAACTTTTGTGTTTCCTATAAAAACCTCCTAAAATCTCATACATTCCTTTGTCGTACGATGTATGACCCGCGATGAGAATCAGCGCCGCGCGCGCGGCGCGGCGCTGCAGCTGATTCTCGAGTCCTCGAGAGGCAACGCCTTACAAGGTCCGTCAACGCGAACGTCAAACAAATGAGCAGGCTCACTTTTTTTACATAAAAAATTTTTCATAAAAAAAAATTTTATTAAAGATTTTACTTGAAAAATTTTTTATATAAAATTTTTTGATCCTCTTTGTCCAACCCCGTGGCCGAGGAGGATCACTTTTTTTACTATAAAAAATTTTTCAAGAAAAAAAAACATGAAAAAATTTTTTAGGCTCACTTTTTTTTATGTAAAAAAAGTGAGCCTCTTCGTCCATGCCCGTGGCCGAGGAGGCTCACTCCAGGGCATCACTTTTTTCAATAAAAACTCGCGTGCGCGCTCAAATCCCGCGCTGAAATGCTGCTAAGAGAATAGTCGCGTGTTCCATAATATACGAAATTCATGCACATTTGATGAATAAGCGGCCAAGATGTCGTCATTATTATTACATTTTAATAGTAAGTTGATGACGCACAACAGCTTATTTTAATATGGGCATAGCAGAATCGACAAGCTGCCACACTTACGTACGGATTCGACAACGGACAAAGGTCACCATATTCGTATAATTCAAAGTTTTCACATTTATTCGTTTTTATCAGAAACTCAACCAGGAGAGCGGACCGGTACTGATAGCCCCATTTCATACCTAGCTATCCAGGTGTCCCGAAAGGCACAACAAAATTAAGTCAATATTCGAGCTTTATGGCGACCAATACGTCAGTACTTCAGTTAAATATACGGCGACCGTTGGAGTTCTGCATTTAATTTTTAAGATGCGTGAGTCGTGACCCGTAAGTATTAATGGTCTCACTGAGGGATTTTGAAAGAACGTATTACAATAATATTCTGTAATTTTTCCTTGACAAAACGAAGCTTTGTCAAGGAGTTTTACTCTTGTCGTGCCTTTAGGGTCCCTGATACAATTTTGGTTCAGTTCTGGTATAGCTAATTTGAAATGAAAGAAGTTCAGTAACAAATTTGAAGAGACAAAATAATACACTTCATATATTTAGTTCATTAATTGTCCAATTATATTTCACAATCATCATAGATACAATGAGTATATCTTTCAAAATTCTTATCACCACTCCCGTTCAAATAACTCCTACTATGCAGTTAAAAGGAGAATATAACTGGCATTTTCACGGGCGTGCAAATTTAGGAATCATGTAATATACGGTAAATGCACACTTGCGAGTGGGATCCATGCAATAAATGCACGACCTTGCTAGTGGGATTCATGCAATAAATGCACCGAGTGCATTAATTGAAGTCATTGCACGAGCTTGCGAGTGCAATTACGATGGTTATTCTATTACCCATGTGAGCATTTACCGTATTAATACCCTGCCATATACGAAACAATGAAAGCAAACGCTATAAAAACAATTCATACGAATCAGTGTTTCATATGAATCATCGTTTCAAGAATTATATGCACATCATACATTATTTTTCTTTACATCATGTCGAAGTACATGCGTTGGGCTGGTTTTCAGGTCGCCTCCTCGCTTAATTAGTTAATTAGGAATTTGATTTATTTTATTTATAAATGCCTAACCATAGACGTCCTGGCTTATTTATGTAACGAAATAAATACAGAGGCCATGTCTTATTTTGTTTTGGCAGGTTACCCTTTGCGTGTCGGTTGGAAGGAACAGTGGTTGCGTGAACTTGGTTGTTAGTACTTTAGTAACTGGTTTTTGTTCTCATTTAGATTATTATTTTTTCAACTCTTCCTCTTCTCTCTTTCTTTTTATGTGCTCTTTTAAGTCTTCCACGTTATTTTTCCCCTTTTTTACTAGTATTTTCTATTTTTAACTTATTAAAAGCTTTCTTGTTTCATAAAACTGTGGTTTTCTTGCCATAAAACTGGTACCTTAAAAAACTGCCGCATTTACGCTGTTTGTGCTCAGCCTTTTCATGCTCTTTTTCCGTTTTTCTTTTCATACTTCTCAGTAAAGTTTCTCGTTTGTGTGTATGTTTGTATGTGTGTGAGAGTGTGTTTGTCAGGTTTTCTTCTATGTAACGCCTCTTTTGTGTTTACATTCATTGTGACTCTTTTTACCTTCCTGTTAATCTGATTTCATTCAGTGCTCTCCTCCCCCTTTGTTTACTTTTTCTATTTTTATATCTTACTTTGCGGGTGCCTAATCTCATAGACATACCACTGCGGGTGTGTAATATTCTGTTAGACTCGGTGTCTCGTGTTTTAATTTTATCCTTATACCTTTGGTTCTACGTTGTTTACTTTCCTTGTTCAGCTTGAGTTTGCTGTCATGAAGTGAGTATGAAACTTTAACCAGTTGTGAGTCGCATGTTTGTCAGTTTCTTAAAATTTAACATGCTTTTCATATATTTGAGTGATCTTATTTTTAGTTTGGTTTCAGTTCGGGATGGATACAGTGCAATGTACTCACTGTCTGTGTCCATGGCTCCCGGGGGTGTAGGTTTCTTGGGCTAGGGAGCCGAAAAACCGTGTGCGGTACATTTGAAACCTCATAATCACCCTTGCCCAACTGATGACCCTTTGTTAGCCCAGAGCACTTGTTGGTTTTAGGCCTTAAATTATTATTAAAATCATTGAATCTCCTTTATTCATACATTTTGACACTTGCATAAATCTATGAGCATGATATGAGCATGATATGAGCATGATATTAAATTACTCCTTTTATTATTTTTGGATTACTAACTATAAAGACTTGGTGAACAGACTTCAGCAATTCTGTACTGTAGTTTGTAGATAAAAATACATTATTTCTTTATATCATGATCGAAGAGGTTGAAAAAGTTGACACTCCCTTCGCCATTCGTTAATTCATAAAAAGTCAATGTAGTATAAATGCCTAATCATAGCGCCATGATATTATGTAACAAATAAATACAGAGGCCAATGATCACAACATGTATATTTAATATCTATTATACCAATCTTAAAACCCTAACTTGAAACTCAAGAAATATACTCTGACACATCAAACACGGCAGCAAAAGATATGAAACATAACAAAACAAAATCATAAAATGGACCACAAGTCTGTGTTATCTTTATTTTGATCCCCAGACTGGGGATACAGATTACATTGTGCTCCATCCCTGCTTCCACCAGATATAGAGGTGATATTATAGATATTTTAAAATTTTTTATCTTGCGTTAATAATAACAAATAAACTGTGAGTGCAGAAATGAGGGATTCCCTTAAAATTGGGAAAAGGTCGAGAAAGTTGTGATATTGCTTAAAAGTTTAAAGGGAAATGCTCAAAACGTTAAAGAAAAGGTCGCTTGAAGAGTCTGCAGTGGGTTTCTCTGATTTCTGAGGTACGGGAGGTTTGTTCAGGTGTGTGTTATGAGTGGAGAGAGGTATAATTATGTGGCGGAGGTGTGTTACGAGTGGAGAGGGGTGTTTTATGAGTGGAGAGGGGTGTGTTATGAGTTGAAGGGGGGGGGGGGTTGTTATGAGTTGAGAGGGGTGCGTTATGAGTTGAGAAGGGTGTTATATGAGTGGATAGAGGTATAATATGAGTGGAGAGGGGTGTGTTACCCGTAAGTAAGCCTATCAAACTCCTAAGAAAATCAATGCCAGTCGCCCTTCTAAGAAAGCCCGTCACACTCCTCAGTTACCCTCAGTTAGCATATTTAAATTACTATTTTGTCGCAAAGTAGAGGAAATCAAAATTCTATCAAAAGATTATCGAAAACCATGCCAATCATAAATATCACCCCTCTGATGTATGATTAACCGGGCTCCAAATTAAAATTCCTAACTTAGTTCTTTCAGTAAATTTGGTCAGTTTCCAAGGTTAAATCATTTCAGATTCAAAAAATTACACTTTAACCTTTGAAAAAGATCAGAAAGTTTTAAAATCGATTATCCCCTCCCGTGGCTCAAACTCCAGTGTAATAATTATCGATATATCACTCCTTTGTAGAACTACTGCAAAGTGGCGGAATAATAGAGCAGAATATCGTTAAATAAATTGTTGATTTTATGAAGGAGCACTCGAAAATCTATAAAAACGTTGAATCCAGAAGAGGGTCGTCAGACCCGAGTGGGAGGGAAAACTGTTTTGTCGAGTAATAATACAATTAACAAACTCATGGATCGTGTGATATCGAAAATTGTCAAACTCGGCTGACGCCTCGTGTGATAATTTTCGATATCCCATTCGTTTGTTAATCGCCCGATATAAAACGGCATAATCAACCAAAAATCCTGGTAAAAAGATTATTCAAATGTTCATTATGTAATCATAAGTATAATTTAGATATGGAATATGCTTAATATGGCTCCAAGTATTCATAATGCTCATAAGGACTATTATATGGCTACATGTGAGTTTCATCTCAGGTTTGTGGAATGGCATGAATATGAATATGGGATCATTCACATATAACGTAATCAGCCGAGGGGACATAATTATCAAAATTTTACGGACATTAATATTCACGCTCGATCCTGCCACTTCTAATTTCAAGAAAATCTCGAAATTTTCAGTTCGATTTTTTCCATTTTTACAACGATTTGAATACTTGATTTCAAGATTTTTTCAATATATTTCGTTAATTAATATGATAAATTTCCATATAGCAGGTTCTAAGCATAAAAAGAAGCATAATTTCCTTAAAAATTTTGTTATTGCGTTTAAAGAGATAAAGTCAGAAATTTTGCTTCTCTACCCTAGAAATTTTAAGAGGAAATACCGGACATAATTTTCACGGACCTGAAAATCACGGACAATAGTATCACGGACAAAATTTTCACGGACATTAATATTCACGCTGATGTGCTTAGCTGCGTGATTTTTATGTCCGTGTTAATTATGTCCGATAAGGTATACCTCTTAGTTTCATGACCTCTAAGTTTCATGACAAAAACTGCTCCTTATCCAAAAGATTTGACCATCATTCGATAAAAATTGCATTTCAATGGAGATCTCAAATTTTGAAAAAAAAAACTGATAGACTGAATACGAAATTTTCACCCTCCTATTTTCATAAATTTGGGCCAAAAAGTAGTTTCTGTAGACTGTAGGACATATTTTCAAGATTTTTGCGTGGACGAATATACGATTTTTCTACATAAAGTGGGCTAAAAGTGTAAAAAAGGCAATTTCCAATATTTCTATAGTTCTACTTATATTTCAATACTAGCCAAACTGTGTTCGTTAGGTATTCAGTTTCGCTGAACATAAATCATTAAAATGATTATCAATTATAATAATAAAGCACACATTTTTAACCCGCTTAACCATAATTAAGAAACTCAATTCTTTAGGCATTTAAGCGGTCACTGTTGAGTGACGTTCCACATCCTTTTGGATCCTTTTCAAGAACATTTAATCACAAATGAGCATTATGGTAACATAAAACATTAAATCTAGTAGTTATATCAACAAAAAATCTTGCCTTTTGCCCTCCAGAAAAAAATTAAAATTCTAAGTCAATCAAGTTTTGCACATCATCAATATTGTCTGAAAAAGCACATCTGAAGAAGTATGTTTTCAATGCAATTATAACATGCTAAAGTAAAGAACTTTGTTTCAGCTTTCTGGAGGGGGGGGGGTTGGCCGAGACAACGTTTGATTATGGAGAGGGGAGAAGGGGAAAATGCCCAAAAAATGATTACGTAATATGTGAACGGTCCCTATAGCCTGTTTTCTTTAAATCAATTGCTTCCCTCAATTATTTACGGTCGTTCGAGCGAAAGTCGGTGATGCAAGTGCTCAAAATCAAATGCACGAAGACACATGTATCAAAACGTAAACCATCTACCTAATCATATTATATGCTTATACGATGGGAAAGAATATTATTATGATTAATTGATATCTGTCCATTCTGAGGTCCATCAATGGAATTCTCCCAATTTTTCGATTCCAAGGTGCTATTTTGTGCTGCTTGCAGTATTGAAAAGTCAGCAGGTGCGAGGCAGAAGCTCCTATCGGATCAGAGAATCTTCATCAAAAGTTCAAGGAAGTACCAGGATAAGCACCGACCAAAGAACCATCAGCAGGAGCAGTCAATCCTGAAAACGTATGATACATGAGTTTTCACAACTAATTAACCATCAATGATTATTACGGTAATCAATATCAGACCATTCAGAATTCAATTAAATTTTTCCAGTTTCTGATCCCCTTCCTGCTAATGATTATCATAGTTTACCTGTTGGATTATATTGCATCGAAAAGGTCTGCAGGTCAGCAGGTGTGGGGCAGTGCTCAGTAGCATGTATCGGATCAGGGAACCTTCTTCAGCAGTTCAAGTCTATGAGTAGACAGGAGTAGGCAAACCCGGACACGTTTTTCAATTACATGAGTTTGAACAAGTTATTGACAACCGTCAACCTTCTACTCATACACTGAAATGGCAATGTGATTACTGCATTATTTAACATCTGTCCATTCCATGGTGCTGGTAAGTAGGGGTAGCCCATGTATCAATTTTGAGATACATGGGTTTTTTGCCTCCTTGACATGGGTTTAACTCCAATCATACCCCTCACACAGTATGGTAGTATAGTGGACTCCATCATATATGATAGAGTCCACACCTTCGAATAACCCGATATATGAAGGATCATGGGCATTTGAGGTCAAAATTGCGTTTATTTGGGGCTCCTATATTTGCCAACCCCATCAAGTCCCTTATTTCAACATTCAAACATATTTATGAAATCTAGCACTGTTTACCTGTTAGATTGCATTGTGTTGAAAAGGTCTGCATGTGGTAGGTACTTAGTAACTTGCTTCAGATCAGGAAACATACTTCAGCAGTTCACTGAAGGCAGGAGACAGGAGTAGACAAACCTGGACAGGTATTACAATTACATGAGTTTTAACAAATTAATGACCATCAACCTTATAGTTACAATGAATTAATGACATATTCAATATCTGGCAATATTGAAATCTTAAATCTTTCCAGTTTCTTATCTCGAAATGTTACTTCATGATTATTATAGTTAACCTGTTGCATTGTATTGTATTCAACTGCAAGAAGTCTGCAGCTGCAAGCGGTAGGTAATTTGTAGCTCACATCATATCAGGGAACCTTCTTCTGCAGTTCAAGGAGGCACCAGTAGACAGGAGTAGGCAAATCTGGACATGTATTACCTACACGAGTTATAACAACTTAACAACCATTAAACTTTTAAAATGAAATAACAACTTTCAATTGTAACTATAAGAGCTTCTCAGGGAATTTTTGAGTAATGCTGCCTTTGGTGCAGAGCATGAATTGTTAATTTAAATTTGTTCATGTCCAAATAAGGAAGCTAGCTTGCATGTATGAAAGGGTTAATTTTTCATGCCAAAAACCTGGTTTCACTATGTCATGTGGATGAAATGGATGCAATAATTGCCTCAATCTCTAAAATGAAAGAGACTTGAATGGTCTATATATTTTCTGGGACATTGCATTATTGTGGCATGACTTTTGCGGCTAAAGGGTTATGTTGGAGAAGCAGCAGTTACCAATTTAGTAGAGAAAAATCCATAAAATAAAGAATTTCTTTAAAACATCAATGTACAAGCATAGAAACAGTTTACATTTGTCACAAATATAGCCCCAATCCTTTTATAAAACATAATTCATAAGATAATTCATAAGATAATTCATAAGATAATTCACAATTCATCAATTAACAACATAAAATAATTTGATTTATAGCATCAAAAGCATTCAGATGGATAGCCCAATTAACCAAAGTATCCATGAAGCTCTATCCATTGCAGAATACGTCTATTCATAGAAATTGATGTCTTGAAGAAAGATTTCTTTTTATTTCAAATAAATTCATAGAAATGATTTATAGGATATTTTGATTTAATACTGATATTTAAGATCATTGAATGATTCAACAGAAACATTTATTCCAAAATACGTGCCCATGGTTCATTAGAAAAATAATTCTACGGCCTTTTCATCGAATTAATTTTAATAATTACTGCTCAAGGCAAAAATACAAAAAAATCGACTCAAATAATTTGTCAGAATTCGATCAGCGCGTGCACGCCGCGCGCGCTAGATCGGCCGCCTAACGCGCGCGCGGCCACAGCTACAGCATGGGTACGGGTGCAAACGACGTGGCCAATGGCCATTATGCTGAAATTAGTTCTATGGAAGTGCACTTCCATAGAACTAATTTTTTGATCCTCCTCATGAGGAGGATCAAAAAATTTTTATGTGAAATAAAGTGATCCTTCTCGGCCACTGCAGTGGACGAAAAGGCTCAAAAAATTTTACATAAAATTTTTTGATCCTCCTCGGCCACGGGTTCCCCTAACCAGGGGTGCCGCGCCGCGCACTCCGTGCGCGAAACCAGGGCGCTGGTTAGGGCAAGGCCACGGGGTTGGACGAAAAGGCTCAAAAATTTTTACATAAAAAATTTTTATGTTCAATTTTTTTATGTAAAAAAAAGTGAGCCTGCTCGGCCACCGTACGCATGCTGATTGGTAAAATTTTACTCTAACCAGTTTTACGCGCGCGCGCCGCGCCTTGCTCCAAACAGCGACACCCCTGGTTAGGGGAAGATAAAATTGTCAAACACTGTCTTACGCCCTCGCGCGCGCAAAATTCGTGTGCCACGACTAATTAAGGAGTAAATATTAAATCTTCAATAAACTTTGGAATTTGAAATAATAAGTTTGACAATATCGCATCAGACAAGAAATTTTTGGAAAATAAATTTATTTTCAATCAATCAATCATAAAATTGATTCAAAAAAATACAAGTATTAATAACCATTTTAACCTTAAAAATTGATTTGATTATGTTGACATACCATGAGCATAGCATGTTGCCAAGTTAATCATAAATTTTTTGAACGATCTAGAATTGGATGGGGCTGTTTAATTTATGTTCTGTTCAATAATCCTTTTAAATCATTTCAAAAATTTCAATGTGTTATTAGAGGCTGGAAGATCAAGTAAGAGGTGGATGGTTGAACATATTTGAGCTCTGTGAACAGTGTTGATGTATTCATCTAAGCCTTTTATTTCTTTTTATGTTATTGCATCGCCTTCACAATTTGGGTAATATTGAATTATTAAATACTTGTTAAATGGTGATTACTCATTACAGTTTTCATTTAGAAAACATATTAACAGCTACATTGTTACCTGTGGCAATTTAGTCCATTCATTTTCTTATCTTCAATTTTCAATATCTCATTAGTGGCTGGAAGATCCAGTTAATAGGGGAAGTTTGAAGGTTTAATTGATTTGTTGCTCAGGATGAGAATTTTGAATATATTTTTAGGTCAAATCAATGCTTCAATGCCCTTTTTAGAGCAACCAAATATCAATATGTGATGGAATAAAAACTTGGTTGACTTGTTACACTGTTTTTCACTGACCAAAAGCAGTCCATGTTTTAGCAGTGTTGGACTTGCGTTTTCCTTGTATTGGTAGACCAAATTCTTGCAAACTTGTTTAACTTAACTTTTTTAAAATTAACAGTGACACTATGCATGTATATTGAGAAGAAATTGATAAATTATTTTTCATCCTACCTTGTATTATATACCATCAGGATAAAACCTGATGGTGTAAGCTTCATTACCTCAGCATTCTTTTTCTACTTCCTTGCCCCAGCAGCCATTGACAAACACATTGATCATGATTGAATCTCATTTATCCAGCTGTACATTCCTTGATCCTGGGACTGACTCCCTGATCCTGAGACAAACTGTCACACTTCTTGATTATGGGACAGACTCCATAATCATGTGATAGACTCAATGAAACTGGGGAATGTTCCTCGTTCATGGGATCAAATATTAAATTGAATTAGGAAAAACCCTCAATCTTTGAGCAATTTCCTGATCCATGAACACAGTTCTTAATCTAGCTTCAAACTATTTAATCCAGGACAGAAACTTGTTTGACCTTGGTCTCAATTCTTGATCCTAGGGAATAACCTACTCCTTGATTCTGAAACAAACTCCTTAATTTTGGGAAATACATCTTGATCCTGGTGTACATCCAACATGCATGTTATATCCTTCAAATGAATCATTTTGGATCATGTGAGAAGGCACAGGGATGCCTGACGCCTGTGTTTTGTGATATTAGTGATCATCTGCATGCTTCAGTTGAAAAACAGGATAGTCATCCATGATTTTTCACTTCAGAAATTGTTAAAATATTTCATCAGTTGGACATATCATGGTTATTATTATTATTAAATCAGGATAACACCTAACATCAA
>WFMF01000560.1:6030-103779 GCA_011033025.1 Beroe forskalii | reverse complement strand
ATTAATCAAATACTGTTATCTCTTAATTTTGTCGAGCGAATCCGTCAGACGATGATGATTTGAAAGTGAATTTGCAAATTAAACAAAAGCTATAATTAAGTTCATAGGTAGGTACAAATGGAAATTTGAGTACCGGTTTTGGGTAAAAAATATGTGTCAACGCATCATATTTGAATTTTGAGTATGATGGAAAGCAAATATGAAACCATTCTCAATTTCTCCAGTTCCCAGTTGAGTTCACCAACTCCTGAACAGATCAACTAGCTCTCTCTCCCCTCCTGCGTGTACGCGATTGCATTAATAATACAATTATTTAATCAACGGTTTACACAATTCAGAAACGGTAGGTAGCGTTTTGAAACGCTTTAACATCATCACATTGGACCGTTTTTCTTGGCACCAATGATGACTTGCCGTTTTTGGTACCGTTTTTGGTGGCGTTTCAGAAACGGCACCAAAAACGGACCAGGAACAACGGCCTTACCAGCATTACTATCTCTATACTCTCTATACAGTCTACTTGGCGCGGATAATGATCGTGTACTGAGCCGGTCTGGAGACAAAATACTGAACGACTAACAGTAACTTTAATGATATTAGAATGTTTTCTAATCCCAGCCAATCCCAGAATTGATACTTTGATACGGCTTTCTCGTCTACACGTCCATACCTACTGAGTCTGACTTTCTATTCGTCACCGTGCGAAGTTGTGTGTACTTTTCGTTGAATGTTCAACAATCAACAGTTTTTCCCATAATAAAATCAAACGGTTAGGTTATTAAATATTCATAATTTGCAATTATTATTGTCTTCTGTGTGCAGATCCATACAATCGACTGTTATGGTTGAGATTCAACGTATGTAATACAATTCTAGTTTATGATAAAAGCTTGTCGTGACTCGTGAATAATAATTTTTTTCATAATTTCTTCTATGAACTATCGAAAATTAGAAAATAAATTAAACATTCCTAACATGGTAGGGATCATATTGCTATCAATACATGTAATATATATTAAGTATCCCTATCCTATCACTATTTTATAGTTTAAGCGGGTGTATTAGTGAACCAATAGAAAGTTATACTTTTATTACATGGACAAATATCACACAACTGTTTCTATGATTCACTAGGCATTAAACTGGATCTTCCAGACCACATTAAGTATAGAACGACACGTTAAGAAATTTCATACAGCAATTATTATTATATAGCTCTCTCAAATCAAAGAAAAATTGGAACGAAAACATGCCCAACTTCATAGCCTTACGAAAACTTAACATCTCTAGTCAATCCATCTGGGATGAGATTGAATGAAATATCTGAAATTGGAATTTCGCTATACTTTTATTATTATATCAAGGCAGAAATTTGTATTTAGTGATCTGATCTGGCGTGTAAAATCTACCATTCATCAGAATGTTGCATTTTGTTGAAATAAAATTCTGTCCTAACTGTCTAAATAGTCAAATTAGCCGATATTTTGGGGTGGTGCCTGAAAAATTTTTCAAAAATCACTTAGTATTAATTGGATTATTGTGAGTAACTGCAATATGGGGTGGGTGGTATCTCTGAAATTTGGCTAAATGCACTTTCTCACCATATATGTCTGTGCACTTACTCACTGATATCCCCCGACTGTGATATCCCCTTGATATGTTTATGCCAAACTTGAATTTATGCAGCTTATGTGCGCCTTTTTAGATTCCAATCAAGTTTTTTGGGACACCTTTCAGCTTGATTTTATTATTACCTATTATATAAATGTTTAAAATGTTTACTGTATAGAGGCTTTGCCTCACATTTGAAGGCATCCGCGGATGACCGTTTTACCTTTAAAAATTTTGAGCTCGAACATCTACTGACATGTTCAGGAGGCATGTGTTTGCAGTAATGCGCGAATAGTTTTGTGCTGGTGTATTCAGCGCAAACGTGTCTTTTTGACGCGCGCACTATAGACTGGGAAAAACGTATGGTGGCTTGAAGGCTGGAAAAATCGATTTTTTCCAGAGGTCTATTTTGTAATCGTGAATCGTCCCAGCTCGTTTAGAAAGTCCACTAGGAGCAGGATGGGATCTGCACATTACAGATCCCTTCCACACTTAGTTTATACATTCAAAATGCCATTAGGCTCGTCTAATGTTTACAGATTTTAACAATTTAACCACCTGCACCCCAGCCATAAGTCATATTCACCATTAAAAGTAGGGCAGGTGTCGCCACCTCGAAAAATGAGAATTCTTCTGAAATTTCCGATCGCGCGGCGCCATGTACGTAGGTGAATATACTGTTAAATCAGTATCACACGCGTACAAATTGTGGTTTTGTGGAAATTTCAGACACCGATTTCAGAGGTGGCGACACCTCAGTAGTTATATATGCGTCGCTTGAAAACCCCCTGGCCTCCCCTACCGTACCCGATAACATGACATTTGATGGATCCCTCAAAACGTCGACTTCAAAATGAGTTGAGTCAATGAGAAGCTGGATTGGAATTAATTAACGTATTATACAATTCCTATATTCATTGTTGTCCAACTATATAGATCTATTACAGTTATCTATAATTGGTTACAGAGTAATTGCTTAACAAAGGGATAAATATAATTGTATATCAATACCAAAAACATTGCATTACGCTGGTGTCGTCGCATCTGAGAATATCGTTTGGACTTCATATTTGCAAGTCGCGCGCCACTATGTACGTACGTGATAAATCAACATTTTTCACAAATGGCGCACGATTGGAAAGCTCAGAATGAGATGGCACCTGGGTATTACATTGTGCGAGCCATGGTAAAACAAACAGTAGAACTTGACATTAGAACAGTGTCAACAACATAGGAAATTGGTTAAAAACACTTCTACCTATTCATATCAGCATTTATTATCATTCATCACGCATGCTCCTATAGTTCGACTAGTCAAGTTAAAAATATACACAAATGTATCTAGTTGTATGCTCTAACTCTTTTCCAATTACTATTGAGGCGCTGATAATTATAATTTCAAATGCTCGAAACCACCAGTTCTTGAAAAGTCTACGTGGGTCAAAATTTAATTATCGGTTTCATAGATTTCAAGTCATAAAATTTATGATTGAAAGTTATTCTATGTACAACTTGAAAAAATACTTAATTTGGGTAACAATTAATTCTTGCAATATGTCATCGTAACTGGTACCTGTGCTCATAGGTCGGAAGCAACCGGTCAAAAGGGACGGGTAGAAAGGGTTGGACAAAGAATGTATAATATCCACGTTTTTGTAATTATTTTTGAAGTTCCCAATTTTCGTCTTTCAAGAGAAAGGCGAGTGAGAGAAAGGCGAATGAGGCGTTTTTTCTACCTGTCCCTTCAAGTTACCTTTCGGCAAGATGCTTTCGACTCATGAACCCACATGCACGCAACAATATTCGAACTGTTTAAACTCGTGAACTTGATTCTGCTCACTTCAAGTTCAACCAACCAACTTATGAGACAACGTGGCCAAACCAGGCAACAACCAACCAATCGATGCTTGATAAAACATTTCCAAGCGAGTCATATGTTCTCCAATACTAGTAAGCCATTTCAGGAAGAAAACAGTACCATATTATCATGTTTCATTGGGGATGATTTTCAAACAAACAACATGTTTTCAAGAGGGACTGAGGAAGGATGCTCTGATGAGATAATATTTGAGGCTCTTCTGGAAGTGTACTATAAGAACTGTAATAACTGTGATATAACACAACATATTATAATTCCGATGTAACGCGCACACACACGCGAGCGCACACACACGCGCGCGCAAACAGCTGCAACATGATCCACCAGAATGACGATGATAACGTATACAAGGTCTGATGACGTAGCATATCATTTACCTTAGTACACCTAAGAACGGCATCACGTAATTGGCGCACACTTTAAGATCGGCGCACTTTATTAGTGCGGTTTTTATGACTAGAGATCGAAAACGATAATCGATATGGAATTGAGAACCGAAATATGTATAAAAACGAATTCGAAAAACGCAAAATTCACGAAATTGTTCACTTAATTTCATGTGCACTTAATTACTGTACACTTAATTAGTGCGGTTTTTCTCAAACCGCACTAATTAAGTGACGCCGTTCTTAAGTGTACTAAGGTACAACAACAGTGACTTCGTGTATATATAACTATATATACACTGATCAAGCCACTGAGAAATTAGATAGCACACAACCAGTGATATCCAGTGGATTGCAGGCGCACACACATACACACAGAGTTCACAGGGGAGGCTTGTTACAAATAAATAAAAATTTAGTGGATAAAGATAAGAAGAGACGGGAGTGATAGAGAGAGAAATGGGTTGATGGTGGTGGTTGATGTAGATTGTTGTCGTCTTGTTCACGTGATGATATTGTTATCATTATATATTCTCTCTGGTGAACCCTCTCTATCTCCTCAGATCGTCGATTGTCAGCTGTTCCCCGAACAGGGTAGTGAGCTGCTCCTCGTAGTTCGATACGTTCCGTGACATGATCTCCACGCAGGGTCCAAGGAGACGTTCGAAGGCACTCACGTCAAGCACTGAACGAGGTGTTATTTGGCAGGGGGAAGGGTCAAATATGCATTAAAATCATTCAAGTTATTAATGAGTAATGACAGTTGAATTGAAATTCAAATACGAAACTGGAGGATTTAAGTAGAAAATTCGGTATTTTCGGCTAGCCAAAATTTCAAAAAGCCTATGATACAAAATGCCCCCCAGGAATTCAGCGTGTGCCTTGTCAACTTCTCTATCGCGCGCATTTTCCGACCACTCTCCACCAGAATGATATCCGTGCAAAGCACGTACCTGCACATGCGACGTCTGTTTGAGCGTATACTGATGCGGCTCTTGGTTTGTTGAAGAGCAGCGCTAACTCTGAAACAAAAGTTACACGTTACTACGGGTAATTTCAAGGAAATAATAACGCAATGCTATTATAATCGACAAAATTATTTAAATAAACAGATCGAATTTTAGTGCCAGGAATCATAAAGCTGGCTTAATAAATCCAGCTCTCTTATTCCATTACCAACGCCAAGTAACATTCGAGATTAATAATTTTGGTACGTGGTCGTTCTAAAGTTTGCTACTATAAATTACTATAATTTGTTACAGTTGTAGGAAATTACGGCTAGTTAAAGTTATACATCTAGCGTGTAGAAAAATTACTGATCAGTGACTAGACGTCAGGAGTTTACACGGACCATGAGCCGTGCTGGATGAACATCAAGGTATATAATTAGGATGAAGTCCGTGATCTGATGTTATTCGTTATAGGAAGTCCGTTTATGGAACGCGCGGTACTACGCTCTTTAAATCTTGAAAGGCAGACGGGGGGGGGTAAAATCCATTCTTTCATCGATCTAGATTCAACTGCTGACACTTGTGCACTGTGCAGCTGGTGCTTCTTTGTAATACAGTCAAATCTGCCTCAAAAAGGGGTAAAACGTGGACAAATTCTACACCAAGCGATTTTGCATGGATTCTAGTTTTTGCATGAAATCGATCTAACAACTTTCCACACCTCTCGGAGTGTGGAAAGTGCCGAAAAAATCGATTTTAGCTGAGGCGCAGCCGACTGATATAAAAATCGTATCTCGGCTCAGGAAGGTCGTAGAGACTTCATCTTGGGGCGGAAAATGTGCGCAATGAGCATGTTTATATACAATTGTCAACAAAAATATGCCCTAAAATGCTCAGGAACAGGTTACAGGCGAAAAACAGATTTTTGGCAGGCCCAAGACCTGCATAAAGGCAATTTTGTATCTCAGTCCCGACGCGTTCCTGCCCGCATAGGTGTAAGGCGCGCGGCGCTTCCCTACGGGAAGCGCGCCGCGCAACGCAGACAGGGATATACGTGTTTAGCAAATCGACGCGGAACGATGAAACCACGTAATAGTTTTTTTAATAGCACGAAACACACTGCAGTCATTGTGGCTGTCCATTGCCAGGCGTTGCCTGGCCCCCTCGCGCGCGCGAAGCGCGCGCGCCCCGACTCGCAGTTGTCAGTGCTGAAATCTATGTATGTAAGGTATATTTTTAGGCCCAGAAAAATTGTGCAGCTCTGCATATCTTTTAAGTAACAAAATATACTGAGCCATACAAGTGTGTGGCAGTATATAACGTATATAACAGTATTTAGAACGTAACAGGGAAACGCTGCGCGCGTGCGCACACCTATATGGGCTTAAGGAGTAGTTTATTTGTTTTTAAATTAAGAGTCGATTGTGTGTACAGGCGGCCGCACGCTTCACTACGGAGCGAAGAAGCGCGCGGCGCGAGAGTCGAACAGGGATATACACGTGCGCGGCGTGTTTACTGTTCAGAAAAAACAGTTTGTTACGCATAAACTATTGTCAAACGTTGTCTGACCCCTTCGCTTTCGGCGTGCGCGCGCGTCTTCGCGAAGCCCGCGCGTCCCGACTAGCAGAGTCGGGGCAACGTCTGGCAACGTTTGACAAGCAATCTAAGATTTTTTGTGTGCTTACTTTACTTTTTTAGTAAGTGCTATGATCTGCCGATATATATAAGTGAATCTGCACCTTGAAGTTAATCACTCGTGTTCATTTCTTTTTATTTCACGATTTAAAAAAGTTTCTATGTCACAATGGAGACTTCAGTGTTTCACTGCACTATACTTTTGTACTTTTGTACTTTATACTTATACTTATATACTTTTATACTATATACTAATAATAATCAATGATCATTTGTGTCTATCAATTATCTAATATTATCTAATAATTATCTAATGAGTTAACAGCAATTAAAGGGTATAATGATTGTTTTCCATTCAAACAATTGATTGTTGCACAGGCCTCAAATGACTTTTGACTTAATGACTTAGTCAATACTATAGTTTGTAGTTATCTCCTTGGTAGGTTAGAGATTTCCTGTGTTTAGCTCATCAGTTGATTGAATGGAGTTGATCAATTGAGAAATTGCATTTGATCTGATGCGTCATGCAAGCACCGACTAATTCTCATTGTTCATTCACCTTCTGTTTTACTAATTAACTCTGCTGAAATGTCCAATTCTTTTAGGTACACCATTGCTCTTCAAGATGTATACATTCCTCCTAAAAATGAATCATAGCCCGTCCAAATTTTGACATGTTTCACAATTTCTTGGTCATTTGACAAACACCTCTTTTAAGTGGCTCAGCAGTGTAGTTTCAGCCATCTCCAGCTTTATCACTAGGGGATTCCCATCCATGATGACAAAGTTTCTGAATAACATGACAGAGTTGTTCTATTTCCATCATTGGTAGTGCCTGCTCACACAGTTTCTTGGACCAGCTGAGAAAACCAAGAAAAAGTGTATGGAGTTATTTTGTTACTTGGAGCAAATCTTTCTGGATTGAATTCATATGGATTAATCCAATACAATGGGTCTTTGTGTATCTTATCAATCAAAAATGAAACTTTTGCAAATTCTTTGGGAAGTGCCATCCATCCACAGTTGCTGCAAGATTCTCACCCATCTGTTTACCAATTGCTGGAGCTGACCATTGAGTCTCATGCATCTCTTGATAACCATCTCCAGATACACCAACTTGCCAAGATCATCAAATCCCACCTCTTTTTTCACCATATACTGCATCAACTTCATTCAGTATCTTTTGCATAGACCTCATGGTGTCTCACAACATACCATACCACTACACTAAGTGTAGCTGATGTTGTGTCCATTGCTGCTGCAAAATACATCACAAACTCATCAACTATGTCATCAATTGTCAGAGCATCGCACACTTCATGAGATTGTATTATATGGCCTATCAAATTATTCTTATGTCTTTCCTTTTCAATGTTTTCAAGAAGATACTCTTTTATTTGAGCTCTTATTGGAAGGACATAATTTCTCATGTTTGCTTTAGCTTCTGGGTATGTCCAAGGAAGTTTGAACCCAATAGGTCCTTGATAGTGAGTCCCATACAGTAGTTAGTGGCATCTGCTGCCTTATTCAACATATCATTATATTTTTCAATTAATTCATTGGGCCAGTCAAATCCACATTTTGCTACTGCATCTGAAGAGGATTTTGAAAATCAGTTTTTATGTCAAACACATTTCCATCCTTAGATCTCATTTCCATGTGCCTCAAGAACAGTGAGTTAACATAGTTCATCCCTTCCATGTAATCCCTCAGAATCCCACGACTAAATGCCTTTTTCTTGAATACGGCGCTTGCAGCCCAGACATCACTTCCTAAGTCTCCTGGCAAGCTGAACTTTCCTCCAACCCTTACACCAGCCATGCTATCGAATATTCCAAACATGGGCCTCTTTGTGAAAGTCTTCCGGTCATTCAAAAGTTTAGTGACAATTGGTACATCATTCAACAGGACAAGATTCTGAATGTAGAGGAAAACTATGCCAAGCTTACATTCTTCGTATGGCATCATGTCACAGAGGGTTATGCCTCTGTGTTGGTGGGGTTTCTGCCTGATTTTAACGAAAAGCTCAGGCATGTGACCTTGGTACCAGGTAAGAGACCAGGGTAGGGGCAAGGATGGTATGTGTCTGTATTGCTTCCTCATTTGATACAAGTAGATGTGTATTGCCAGCCAACTTGACAGCAGCAAGGATGAAAGGAGCAATAGAAGTAATATCATGATGGTTTCCTCAAAATATCACAATGAAAATTTGACCGTTACCTACTATATACTTTACCTGAGTTAAATTTGGAAAATGCTTGAATTCAGGGCTCCTAAAAAGCAATACAACATCGAATATCCAATAAATTAATTAAAATCATCGCCCTCCTGTGAATCAAATTCGAGTGTAATAATGATTGATAGGTATGGGCCATCCATAAAGGACGTCCGCAAAATTTCGGCTATTTTAGACCCCTCCCTCTCCCCTTGTCCGCAAACGTCGGCAACCTGAAATGCCCCCCCCCCCTCCGGACGTCCGCATTTTCATACAAAACCTTTGGTGTTATCATTTTTATGCATGTTTCCTCACATATCTTGACAAAATCGACTTTATTATCTGACACGATGTCGAAAATCTATGTCCCAATTCTAAAAAAAATCGACAATTTTCTAGTGAAAAACTGCTCAAATCGGCCAAAATTTTCATAAATTCGGACGTCCCCCCTCACTCCTACGTCCGCAAACGTCCGCATTGGCCAGACTCCCCCTCCCCCCTCTTTTCGGACGTCCTTTATGCTTTTATGGATGGCAGTTATATCACTCATTTATAATTATTTATAGAACTACACCTTTATAGGGTCACAATTACAGTAAAATGCGGTCAAGGGAACTACTTGAAGTACTGGTTCCAAAGAGACAGGTTGAATGTCTAGGTATCTTCACCCATTATATTATGTGCACATGGATTGATCAATAAAAACACGTTGAAAAACACTGTACAGTGTACTTTACTTTCGACAGAAATTCTTTGAAAATTAAACCTTACGCACTTTAAAATGCGTGTCTTTATTGCCTGCCCCTTTCCAGAGACTGATTCTACAGGCTCATTTAACATTGATCAATCAGTGCACGTGTTGACCATTAACTCGCATGTCATGGAAATTTAAGGGGATCCTAAGGATAAGCTTATTGTACAATTATACTTCGCGTATAAGTAATCCATCCATGGCCATGTGACGTCACCAAGCACTGCTGCGAGTTACAAAAGTTGACGTAACCGGCGGATCACTTATATGCAAAGTAAAACGATATTCATATTTGTCTGTCAGGACTCAGGAGACACGTTCCATTATGATAACAAGGTTGAGTTACGAAACCAAATTACACACTTGAAATATGGCAAGGAATTACTGCAAAAACATGATGAATGGTACGATGCTTGATAGCTATGCTCGGAAGATTTTTAATTAAAAGCTTAATGGTTTAATTAAAAACAGTAGACGAATTGTCTCCTTACTTCTGATTGTTCACCATTGTTCTTCTCACGAAGACCAGAGAGGAACGCCCCTAAGTCAACTACTGAATTACCGGGAAATAGTCGAGTGTGGTGTGTTGAGGTAGGAATCCTTAAGAGGGTGACGTCATTATCATCGTTTATTATGATGAATTGATGACGTCACATCGCCGACTCAACATGCGCAAAATTTATCAATTAATGAGCACAATGGTTCAATGGTTCAATTAGTCTTAGTCTTAGTAGAAAGGCCATGGTCGGTTTAATCAACCATACCTGGGCAATGGTCCAATTATAAAAGCCAATTGTTTGAATAACTGCAAATGCAAGTGTATTGGTTCAGTCTCAGATAAATTAACAAAGTTTTTAAGTAAACAATTTTTTATTGATCTCCACAATTTACAATCAAAGAAAACACAAAAGAAGGATGAAGATATAATGCTACCAAATTTTGCCAATTATATTAGTATCTATATATAGATAATTTATTTCGGATACACTAAGTATCTTCACGTACAGCCTTATCTCGTACAACTCATCAAGTACGACTTTCATGCACTGCTCTCATAATTCACAACTCTCATTACAACATGAAAGTTGTTGCACATCTTCACACCCCCCAAACAGAGATTGCGTAACTGAGATGAGATTGAAAAAATGAATGGTAAAGTTGCTTATGAAGTTGCTTAGGGAGACAGCTAACAATGCGATACAATCTACCACATGCACTCTTAAGCTTTTTTGTTGAGGCTTGCTAGTTGCTATGTGTGGTTTCCAGGACAGTTCATTATCAATTGTAACACCTAAGAATGTGGTTTCCTCAACAGATTTAATAATTCTACCCTTTAGGGAGAGCTGGGGCCTTTCTCCTACATTACTGCTGTTTCTACTACGTGGCGAGAAGATGATATGACAGCATTTCTTAGTATTGATATGAAAAGGTTTGATTCCATGTATTGGGGAAATAACATCGAGTACCTTGTTAGCCTTTTACGTAGGCTTCTTCAATTGTGCATCCAGTAACAAATATGTTAGTGTCATCTGCAAACAAAACTAGTTCACTATCGATGCTTAAATTAGATATATCGTTAATATACAGCAAGAAAAGTAGTGGGCCAAGGACAGATCCCTGTGGTACACCAAACCTGACTGGGAGAATTTCAAATGATTCATTCAATGTATTCACGAGTTGCTTTTGGTCTTTTAAATAGCTCTCAATCAAGTTAAGTGCATTTCCCTTAAAACCATAGTTTTTAAATTTACATAATAGTATTGTGTGGTCTAATGTATCAAATGCATTGGTTCAGGTGTATTAATTTCTGTTTTTCATTAGAGAGAATAAACACGAGACGTTTAAAATATAGGAATTTTCAATTTTTTGATATAATTATGATAAAAAATCAATAAAACTGTATTCCATCTTTGAATGTCCATGAACCACCACTGATATTTCTACCGGGGTATTTTAGTCCCTGGCATTGATGTCGGAACTTTGCAGCAGCATTTCACCTCTGTCAACAAACTTTAGGGCTTGTCTGCTGATTCATTTCAACTGCTGTCGGCAAACTTTTAGGGCTTGTCTGCTGATTCATTTCAACTGCTGTCGGCAAACTTTAGGGCTTGCTGTCTGGTTGATTCATTTCAACTGCTGTCGGCAAACTTTAGGCTTGCTGTCTGATTCATTTCAACTGCTGTCGGCAAACTTTAGGGCTTGTCTGCTGATTCATTTCAACTGCTGTCGGCAAACTTTAGGGCTCGCAGTCTGCTGATTCACCTGCTCTGTATTTCCCCTGCACCTCCTCCCCTGTCAGTGTCTCGGAGTAACGTGGACCCTCCAGTTCCTCTCAGATCTTCAATATTCTTGTTTTGGGCGGTAACTTGTTCCCTCAAATCCTCATTGGTCTCTTGTAGGTCCTCGATTGTCTGGTGTTGAGTGGTTACTTGTTCACTGCTTTTCCTCCCCTGACATTGATGTCAAACTTTACAGCTGACATTTCAACTGTTGTCTGTGAACTTGGTTTGGGTCATAACTTGTGCACTCACAGATCCTCATTGGTCTCTTTGTAGGTCCTTGATTGTGTGCTCTTGGGTGGCAACCTGGTCACTGAATCTTCATTTGTCTCTTTTAGGGTGGTAACCTGGTCCCTCAGCTCCTCATTTGTCTCTTTTAGGGTGGTAACCTGGTCCCTCAGCTCCTCATTTGTCCGGCTTTGGGTGGTTGTCAAGTTCCTCAGATGGTTATACTCCTTCAACGGGGGGGGGCCAACCCCCGTAAACCCCCGTAAACCCCCGTAAACCCCCAAAAATTTAACCCCCATTTGCCTGACATCCACTTGGGGGTTTATGGGGCTTAATTTTCCAGAAAAGGTCGAAAATCTTCACCGAAAATTGGTACCATTTCAAAATAGGCCAAAATCGTCAACAAAAATGGTACCATTTGCAAAAGGCTTGAAAATCGTCAACAAAAAAATGGTACCATTTCAAAAAGGGTCTAAGATTGTCAACAAAAAATGGTACCATTTCAAAAATACCGAAAATGGTACCATTTAGGAAAGGTTCGAAAATGCGCAACGAAAATGGCATCATTTCAAAAAGGCTTGAAAATCGCTGAAAAAATGGTACCATTTCAGAAAGGGCCGAAATTATCAAAATGGTACCATTTCAAAAAAAATAAAAATCGTCAACAAAAAATGGTACCATTCCGTAAAATGCCAAAAATGTCAACAAAATCAGTCATAAACAGCAAATTTAACTAAATTAAGCCCCCATAAACCCCATAAACCCCCAAAAATTAAACCCCATTTGCCATTTTTCGAACCACTTTTTTGGGGGGGGCCTCTTCCTTTTTTCAGGTGTGATGAACTTGGAAGATCCGTAAATTAAACCCCATAAACCCCCAAGTGGATATCGAAAAAGGCAAATGGGGGTTAAATTTTTGGGGGTGTACGGGGGTTTATGGGGGTTGGCCCCCCCCAAGTCAATCTCGACTCCACTGTCCGAAGTGTCCGTGAATGGCATTTAACCCTAATGGCCTCGTAAATTCCCGGTTATAATATTCTCAGGTAGTAATATTTAACATACCAGTGTCTACGATATGTGGTGATTGAAGTGCTGAGAGGCAGAATGTTTCCCCATTTTACCGTGCGAAGTTTAGTTTCAGTTTAATTGACCATTTAAAATCTTGATGATGACGCTACTCTCAATCTCCTATAGTTTATTGTGTGCGCGTGAACTAAAAACCTCTCAATCTCATATTATGTTAAGAACATTTCCTACACCGAATTTAAAGAATTCTCGTGATTCAAAGGAAGTTAGGAAGCGGAAGCTTCTTTATTTCCACGAAGGCTCGCAAACATCTCCATTTCTGATGACGTGTTTAGCTGCCCCAGGCTCTCACCTTGCTTTATGACGTATTAATAGTACATGTCTTATATAGCAATGGCGAAAGCATGAAATATTGATTTATGGGGATATTAGTAATTTAAATTCAAAGGCATTCCAATATATCACGTGATCATATCGCATTGTCCGCCTCCTCACCTTTAAATTAAAACTTGATTTCTTCTTATAATGAGATTTACATCGCTGAGCAATAGTCGTGTCTAACACGTAATGCATCCGAATTCATGGCTGCAAATTGGATGTGATTTCCTGAATGTTGAGCTAATTACGGAGGTAAATCACTGTCAACGCTCGCACGATCTCAAATCTCAACGCTTGCACTATCTCAACGTGTGATTTACAATTTACTATGGTATGTTAATGAGTAATAGGCGGTTCAACGTCATCAACTCACTACATCAAGCTATGATAATGACGTCATCCTACCCGCCTATTTCTCGTGCGCGGCGTATAGTCATGTATATGATAATAAAAGACAAGAGCGTTTTGAAATGTCTCGGTTTGAAATCACCATTAAACCTAAGCAGACAAAGTTAAAAGAATTTTGTGCCCTTAAATACTATGGGTAAATGATTGAAGCTTGATCAATAAAACCTAATTATTCTCGATAATTTAGTCATAAATGATGAAAGTACTTACATTCTCAAAAGGTAAACGTATATTTCCTAGGACTCGGTTCAATCAGACGCCATTATATAACTCCTTAACTGCCCTATATAAACTGTGTCTGGGAATTGTTGGTATTTATTGACTGGCTATGCGTTTTAAGTATTGGATAAGGTATTTTCTTGGGGCTATCCTTTGAGATTTACTTTCTGTGGGAGTTTGGGGCGATGCTGGTATCAGCTGCGTAACAGTTTAACAGTTGGAGCCCAAAATTTTCAAGAGATTGACCTATCTGCGCGTGAGTTTATTGTCCACTCGTTCGCTCGCGACGCTTGGTCAATGTAAAATAAAACAGTGGGTTATTTAATACGCCATCGAAAAAAGTACTCAGAGAAATAGCAAATGTTTCGTCCAAAAAACCCATCACTCATTACACGCAACCTTCACTGTACAGAGTACAATGTTCATGCAACATACTGTACAGTGAGTACACAGCTTACTGTACACCCAGTGTACATTGTACACAACCCCTCTATACAATGTACATTGTACACAACCCTCACTGTAAACAATACACTATACACACACCCGTCCATTACACACCACAGAGAGCATCTCATCTGCTCTTATATTTATTACCTGCACTTCGCCGCTCTTGTAACAATGATAACATGTATATATATACGACCAACCTGCAATATATATCTTATTTTACAAGATGCGCGTCTCAGGCAGATGTTTCTATATTACGATGTATGTCTCATAATAAACCCTGCGCGTGAAAAATAGGCAGTCTAGCGTCATAAATATACTACATTTTGCTATGACAATGATGTCATTTTATAACTGCCTATTTACTCTTGCCGCAATATAGATTAACTCTGCCACTTACAACTTCTAGTTGCTTTATATCTCGATATATACAAGTGTCTGTAGATGGCAGATCATCCCTTTATTGCATGCCTTCAATAAGCCAAGTATGTTGTTGAACGAATATCCCCATTATCGTAATATCTGAATATAAGAGTTATCAAAACTATCATTCCAAAGTTGAAAAAATAGGTCTGAAAATCTAACTTGTTTCATCCAAAGCTCTCTTCGGTGTACCTCTCCTTGAATTTCACCCAAAACCATTCGTATCACGAATAAATTCAGTCGCAATGTTCAAGAATCTCGCCACGTGAATCTTTGTATTAAACGTACGGCGATAGACTTTTTCCATTCCTTACATACCTTCTATCGTTTTACAAATTGCCCTTACACGCATTATCTTTGTCTACTAATGCAATTATAATACCTTCAAGCACGTTATTTCCGATAACCCTCATGGTGCTTCATGATTGATAACCTTCATGTGCGTGGAGAGTATATTGTCAGCATACGGTGATAATCCGTTCTCATGAGAGAATTATATCCCATAATACCTTCTAGACATTTCAAACACTGTATCCCGCTAATTATCGAGCGATTACCATGTTTCATAACAACTTCGCGACATTTCCCAGACTGTGTCTGACTTGCCCGGCATAGTTATGTGTCGCGCACGAACAATAGGCGCTTGGATCGTTACTGCTGGTACCAATGTGAGGGCATATTGTTTGTGCGCGACTTCTTAGTCGGCACCCTCGACAGAGCCTTTCAATATTTCAAATGTTTTTTGTGATGCAATTATCATACGTTGTAGTGTTGTTTTAAGGACGTTTCAGGTCAAGAAAATGTTCCCATTCATAGTTTTCAAAGATGTGTCATTCTTTGAGTTGGCATATCAGTGTTCAGTGCTTTTTTTAAATTACACAATCCAGTCATTTCTCAAAAGATGCATGCGTTATTTCAACCAATTTCAGTTTCTCGTTTTGTGGATTTTAGTTGTGGCTCACGAAAATGTTCGGAGTTTGCTAGTTCCTGAATCAGAATTCACAGTGTCTTCAATAGTTAAATCATGGTTTGATTGCGACTCATGCCTATACACTATGTTTGGAATTGAATTGAATTTTGCAGCCTTGGTTCTGACCAATATCTGAATATGTCTTCACAAATCACAAGTAGAAAGTTCGAGTAGAGCACCGTTGCCCCAGTTTATTAGACATTTTGCCAACCTTTTTAACTTTTTTCTACCTACTTTACGATCTGATGCTTCTGACCTATGATTTATGTAGATACATATCAGCCCTCGGACCGGACCTGTCACAGCTTCATAGATCATCAATATCCTGTTCCTGATTTAAGAATTTCAGTCTATTTCAGTGTTCAATCTGTTGTTTCTTTGATAGTTGTGCTGTTATTTCTGACATTTTGCTGCAATAACTTTCTGTTGGTTGAAAAATTCGAAGATTTATACTCAAACTTTCAACATTTACTTTCTAGAAGAGGTAAATCTCTCAAAAGCTCCCGAGAGTGAGTATTGGACATACATTTCACAGTCAAATAATTGGCCCCGACTATTAAACTGCTTTTCACATGAAAAACCGCAGAAAATTCATCCTTCAAGTATTATAACAGATAATACCTTGGTACTTTGAGACGCCGCGCAAACGCTCTCACTTCGTTCGAGCGTTATCACGCGCGGCGCTCAAAGTACCAAGGTATTATCATGTTATAATATCCCTGCCAAGTTGATCGCTGTCAAAAGTAAATTACACACTTTCTCCTTAATGAGCTAAGTGCTCACTCTGAATGTGGATCTACTACACTCACTTTTTTTTCTACACTCGCTTTTCTTTTGTCTTACTCGGAATAAAAGTGGCAGCAGTTTAACATTGTAATCCTTGATAATAACGTCACTTTCCTCTGCATATTTTGACGCATTTATGTAAGTATTATGTATGTGAATTGCGAAGCATATAATAAGTGTGGCACTTTTAAAAGTGTTTACCTCATTGTTGTCAATTTTCAGGGCGATGAAGCTGAAGCATTCTTCATCATAGAGAAGGGAACGTGCATCGTCAAAGTTACAGACCGAGTGAGTTGAATTACACGAACTTTTATTCTATTTTCTTCTTCATAGAACAAACGTCAATCAAAATCCCATCAATCCCATTAGGCAGAGTCGCACATATTCCATTCTTATTACTTTATTAATCCATATTCCACTTTCATTCCTACTATATCTCAGACCTCGAAAAGCTACAAATTATGCCTTTTTTCTTGCAGAACTTTTGCACGTTTCTGTCTGCCATCATACTGCACGTTTTTCCTTGCCTCTTCATCTATGTCATGCGCTCGTTTAACTTGAATCACGTGATCGTTATTATCCGCACGTGTCAGGAACTGCATGATATAATGTCCCTGCGCAGGCCGCAGACGTTCGCATTCCCCGAGCATCAATCAAATTTCCATGAAACTCCCATCTTTGGCGGGATTAATAATAAGCGGAAAATGTCATAAAATGCAGTTTCTTCTGGAATTTGGTTTTTAATAATTATGCTCAGTTTTTGCACGAATGTAATATGAACTTTCAACTTATATGAAGGAAAGATCGCATATAATAATACTCTGGGAATAATTGGTGGTTCTTTGTGATGTCATTATCAGGGTTCGGAATTGTGAGTTGATGTTAAGTGACAAATCGAGTTGGTGGGGTTATGCCCCCACATACGAGAAAGGAAAAGTAGGCATTCCCACTGGTAACTGTATTTCGCGTCAAGTTGCTGATATAAGTATGCACTGGTTGCTGTTTATAGCCCTCCAAATACACAAAGGTAATTGGTGGCAGTTCATTACGGTTTGGAGGAGGTATATTGATGATATCTTTGGCCGATGGAGGGGCACCACTCGGCAGTTTCACCTCTTTGTCAATGAATTGAACAACAAAGCAAAAGACTATGGAATCCAGTTTGCAGATGCCCAAATAGGGGAATCAGTCCATTACCTTGATGTTACCATATATTTGGATGACAATGGTGAAATTCAGTATTGCCTTTACAAAAAGGATACTGATGCTCGCCAATTTTTGAATACCTTAGGAGGTCTATTTATAAAGGTTGTAATTTGGGGATTTTTGGAAAAAATCCCCATATTTTCAACCTACCAAAATTTTGCCTGCCACAATTTTACTCCCCGATTTAATTCAACCCGCTTTCGAAATTTCTTGAACTATCTGTACTAAAACAGTACAATTTCGTTTCAGAGATGAGTTTTCAGATAGTTACAGATAATTTAGTCAAAGTCAAATGGTTAAAACAATTGAAATTCAAAAATTTAGAACAGTAATTAATGAAGCAGAGGCTCAGGAAGACGATCAAGAATTCGATTGGTAATATTAGAATTAATCTATTTTTCCATTGTTTTCCGCAAAAAATCTTTCATTTGTCAGCAAAAAGTTAGAAAAATCACCCAATTTTATTTGGTGGGTGAAATTTGGGGATTTTTGAAAAAAAAACCCATATTTTCAACCCACCAAAATTTCAAACACCGCAATTTCGACCCATATAAATAGACCTCCTAAGGTTCTCAAAGCTTTCACCCAAAAGATGTCTTCAGGTCTGTAGCGTTCTCACAAATGCTTAGAGTCATAAGTAGAAACTCTACTGATGAAACTACAGTAAGGGATTTGGCAGAACTGAAAGATGATCTTGAGAAATGTGGGCACAAAGAAGAGGATTTGGAGGAAATTGAACCTCTAGCTGTTCATAGAGCTATGGTTAATTATAATAAAAAGATTTCACCCATCACAGCCTCTGAAAGTGATAAACCAGAAAGCCTTGTTTTCACCACTAAATTCTTTAAGGAAGTCAAAGTTTTGAAATCATTTATCCGCAAGCTAGAACCTGACATTAAGCGAATTGCTGGTGAAATGAGAATCATATTTGCTCTGAAAAAGAATCATTGCATACAGCAAAGAGTGGTTAAAAACAGGCGGTTAAGCATAGGTATGGTTGATGCTGATGCAGGACAAGCTTTAGAGAAGAATTCTCAGGCTTGTGGAGCCAAGGGATGTAGAACATGCCCTTTACTGTTTGGAGTTAATGAGGAGGTATTTGTTAATGGGTTTAAGGTTCGTCTGGATAAGAAGTTGAACTGCAAATCCAAGAATATCATTTATCTAGCACAATGTTCAGTTTGTCAGGCTTTAAAACTGGATATGGCTGATGTTCTAGGCGTAGCAAAAGACAGTGTGCTGTTTGAAGACACTTATGTTGGCCAAACTCTAAGTGAGGGTCACGTGAATTAATGGACATAGAAAATGTTTTTTCAAGGCTGATAAAAATGGTGAATTTTTAGATTATAAGAAGTCGGCTTTATCATGGCATTGCCATGTAGAGCACCCTGATGATTTCGATCTTAAATCTTTCAAATTTGGTTTTATTAGAGATTGCAAAAGTTTAGATTTAGACAGAGAGGAAAATAGGCTGATCACAAAATTTAGAACTGATGTTATTGGCCTGAATAGAATTAAAGTAGTAAGATAATTCCTCTCGTTCCCAGTTTTTTATGAGTTATGATTATGTCATCTGCATTCCTTTTATTTTGATTCATACTGGCTCATCCTAGCTGAGGGTGAAGGAGCATTCTATAATCGGTCGTTAATTCAGAGTCTCAGGTGTTTACTTTAGAATGATTCTATTCTACCGTACTCATTTGAATGTTTTACCGTACTGATTGTGCTCTTTACCCCTCAACTCCTTTTCCTTGTTGATTTAGTTTTTTGATAATTTTCACAGGATTTATTTTTTTCTGATTTATGTTCACTTGATATCACTAATTGATTGATTTACACAGGATGGAATTCTAAGGATGTTTTATACGAAGATATCAAGTTCCAATCAATAACTGTTTGTCTTATTTGCTGTCCAACCAAAATAAAAATAAATTTATCTTGCTTGTACTTTGTACCTGTCTGGGAATTTCTATGACGATTTAAATACTTGCAAAATGTCAAGCTTCGAAGTATCATTGGATACTCTGTATAACCGGGAAAGTGGGAAAATAGTTCAAAAGTTCGAAAGGGGGAATAAAGGATTCCTACAATTCCAGTTAGGAAGTGCTTCGTAATAAAAAATATCACCTTAATATTCGCACCTGAATTTCACATCTCTGACTGAAATCGTTCTGAAACATGCTGGTGAATTTCATATTTTCATAGTACCTAAGTACCAGACCATGACCCTCACATGTCATCATGAGCAGAACTGTCTGGAGAAAGCCTCTCATGAAATATCTAATATCGTGCTAGAGGAATTCTATGAAAATATAAGGCTGAGACAGCTGCTGAAATAAAAGCCCATTCATGCAATATATGCATTATGCAACGCAGAAATTTAAATCATGGCGCAAATTTTTGAATAAACATTGTTTGACTCATGAACGCAACTCAATAATGAAAATTTCCTTTATAATTCAAACATTTATTTAATCACATTTCCATCACAGGCTGAAGAAGGCGAGGAAGCACAGGTTCATCTTTCACCTTCATTTTTCATTTTACTTTTAATTTCACTTTCGATTTCACTTTTGATTTCAAATTTCACCATATTACTTCGATTTGTAAGAAAATCGACTGTTAACATGTTTAGCAATATACCAATACTTAAATATATTCGTTGTACCATGAAAGGACGATAGGTCTTTCTGACACAGTATCATGGAATTAGACTCGCTAAATAACGCCCATTAATAAGTCTTAAATCATGCATGTTAAGTTAACATTCCCGTAAAAACTTCTTGTTATATATCAATCATTGCTTCCAAAATAGTTATTGAGTAGTTTATTAGCAACCATACCTGTCGAATGCCAATGTATTTAGAATTTCGATTTTCGCTTGCAGATATCTGATTGTCAAAAGATAATTTGACTAGCTTAAGACCAACCAAAACTTGTATTTGTTAAATGGCTGCGCAACATCCTGCTCAGATTAACTCCTGCTCAGATTAACATGTTTGTAATCTTACATGATAGCAAATGAAATGTTCCATCCTGTCTTGTCACGTACAATGAACATTATTGTCATGAACTGGAAAAGTTGCTTCTAAAGTACAGGATTAATAGTACATGCACAAGTGTAGAATGTACAATGTACTGTATAATGACAACTTAGTACTGGTATATTAAGCATTACAAGTTGCTGTAGAACACTAAAATGATTTTCAGAAGTAGGCATAGTAGAAATCACTTCCAACTGTCCAATAACCATGGTGTCTCGACCTAGTTTACGCCGCGTAACGCCCAGGTGTATTTTGCTTTCCCTTGCTGACAAAGCAGTGTAGTTTTGACCGGCACTACGGTTACTATCACTCTTTGCTCCTTAAACGGACATTCTTTGACTACCTAACGGGTCAATATTCTTGAACCACAACACCCAACCATTTAAGTAGTTGAGTCTAAGACTGAAATGTTTATCACATCTACATTCGAATTGTCGGCGTCTTAAATCATTCCATAAATGGTTACTTAAAATTAAATCTCAAATATATTGGATGGAACTGAGTTTCACCGTTCTAAAAGTCCTAACTAAGTTATTCCATCCGGGCAGTCCTTGTTCTCCAATATTTACACAAACTGGCCAAGCTAACCTTGGCAATCCACCTTGTCCGATATTCTAATGCTACTCATTAATATACAAGGATGCGTTCCATGGGGTGTAGCCCGTTGGTGACAGTTAATTACCAAAAATCTAATGCTCATATTTTAGTTCTCATCCCAGCACACGAACGAAGAGGTGGAAGTCAACAAACTCGAACGAGGGGATTACTTCGGAGGTCAGTAAAAATGAAAAGAGAGTTCTATAACATCAGTTATAATAGTCCTTTTTAAAATTTATTACATCTTTTCAATTATTTTTATCTTTGATTTGATTGGTTTTAAATGCAATTATAAGTCGCGAATTGTTCTGCTTTTTCTACAAAGAATTCTTGTCATCCGAAAATTTTGATAAGGCTTTGGTAGATCAAGGTTTGGACTGCAAAACCGAAATTTCTCTGACACTTACAGAACGAATTTATGATTTTCATGGAATAACCGTGGTGTCTCGACATTTTGAGGCGCGGCTTAATACGCTGTGCTTAATACGTCTTGGCACATTTACCTAGGTACCGAATGTCCTACAGTTGCCTAATTGTACAGTATTGTGCGCGAATGTTATAATACGGCAATTTAATTTGGGCTGTCAATCTAATTAGTTCATTCGCACAAGGGAATACTCGTGTGCATACATTAATGTATTGTGGCTTGTACTGAGTATATTGTACATTTCCAATGTACAGTTTACACCATTGTATACACCATTTAACATCAAGTGTGACCGTGTGCATGTTAAAAACAGAGTAAACTTTCTTATTAACACTCGTTTAAAGATAAAACTTGAGTAGATACAAATGTAACACCTATCTTACCCCTAGAACTTGTATAACACACAATACACACATACAAACACACACGCTAAACGTTATATATTACACATGAATTCCGCTGGTAGGTCAGGTACGAGTTTACCTCCTGAACTGCCATCTAACCGCAGACAGTTCAAAGCTTTCAATTAGCCATTCTAATGACAGACAATGACATCATCGACAAGAGTCTTTGTTTTCTGACCGGGCTCTAGCTTTGCCGGTGTAGCGTTACAATGCTACCTTATGGAAGCGGCGGTCACTCAATTCCTGTGCTATATAAATCTCCCGGAGTAAATTCTACATAACCGCTTTGTGTGGTGTTGTGCAGCTATCAGGGGGGGGGGGCATTTGAATTTCTTTCTGAGGACATCTCATTACATGTGGTGACTACGTCGCTGTTGTTGGTAATTCAAAATAAAAAGTAATTATGGAAAGTCAAAAGAACATGAAAATTTTTAGTGTAGTGCCCAAAGAAGCACTGCCGCACAGCTTGCAGCAATTGAATCTAGACCGATGAGAAAAGGGGATTTTAACCCCCCCCCCCGTCTGCATTTAAAGATCGTAGTACCGCGCGTTCCATAAACGGACTTCCTATAACGAATAACATGAGATCACGGACTTCATCTTAATTATACCTTGATGTTCATCCAGCACGACTCATGGTCCGTGTAAACTCCTGACGTCTAGTCACTGATCAGTAATTTTACTACACGCTAGATGTATAACTTGAACTTGTAATTTCCTACAACTGTAACAAATTGTAGTAATTTCTAGTACCAAACCTTAGAACGACCACGTACTGAAATAATTAATCTCGAATGTTACTTAGCGTTGGTAATGGAATAAAGGAGCTGGATTTATTTAGCCAACTTTATGATTCCTGGCACTAAACTTAGATCTGTTTAATCAAATAATTTCGGCGATTTTAATAGTATCTACCTATTATTTCCTTAAAATTACCCGTAGTAACGCTTAACTTTTGTTTCAGAGTTAGCGCTGCTCTTCAACAAACCAAGAGCCGCATCAGTATACGCTCAAACAGACGTCGCATGTGCAGGTATGTGCACGGATAGTATATTGCATGTGCAGGTACGTGCTTTGCACGGATATTACATAGCATGTGCAATATCATTCTGGTGGAGAGTGGTCGGAAAATGCGCGTGATAAAAAATTGAAAAGGCACGCGCTATACTACTCTTTCTTCAGAATTTTCTGAATTGTCCCGGTGCCATGTTCCCCTAATAACATGAGGGACATTTTATATTGGCTATTCGGAATTTTGGTAAGGTGAAAATATGGGATTTTCTACAAATTTTGTAATTGAATTTCAATTCAACTGTCATTAATTTTAATGATTTTAGTCCATATTTGACTCTTCCCCCTGCCAAATAACACCTCGTGCAGTGCTTGACGTGAGTGCCTTCGAACGTCTCCTTGGACCCTGCGTGGAGATCATGTCACGGAACGTATCGAACTACGAGGAGCAACTCACTACCCTGTTCGGGGAACAGCTGACAATCGACGATCTGAGGAGATAGAGAGGGTTCACCAGAGAGAATATATAATGATAACAATATCATCACGTGAACAAGACGAGAACAATCTCCATCAACCACCATCAACCCATTTCTCTCTCTCTATCACTCTCTCCCGTCTCTTCTTATCTTTATCTACTAAATTTTTATTTATTTGTAACAAGCCTCCCCTGTGAACTCTGTGTGTATGTGTGTGCGCCTGCAATCCACTAGATATCACTGGTTGTGTGCTATCTAATTTCTCAGTGGCTTGATCAGTGTATATAGTTATATATACACGAAGTCACTGTTGTTGTATATGATATGCTACGTCATCAGACTTTGTATACGTTATCATCGTCATCTTGGTGGATCATGTTGCAGCTGTTTGCGCGCGCGTGTGTGTGTACGCGCGTGTATGTGCGCGCGTGTATGTGCGCGTTACATCGGAATTATAATATGTTGTGTTATATCACAGTTATTACAGTTCTTATAGTACACTTCCAGAAGAGCCTCAAATATTATCTCATCAGAGCATCCTTCCTCAGTCCCTCTTGAAAACCTTAATTTGTTTGAAAATCATCCTTAATGAAACATGATAATATGGTTCTGTTTTCTTCCTGAAATGGCTTACAATTGGAGAACATTTGACTCGCTTGGAAATGTTTTATCAAGCATCGATTGGTTGGTTGTTGCCTGGTTTGGCCACGTTGTCTCATAAGTTGGTTGGTTGAACTTGAAGTGAGCAGAATCAAGTTCACGAGTTTAAACAGTTCGAATATTGTTACGTGCATGTGGGTTCATAAGTCGAAAGCAACTTGTCGAAAGGTAACTTGAAGGGACAGGTAGAAAAAACACTTCATACGTTATTATCTCACTCGCCTTTCTCTTGAAAGACGAAAATTGGGAACTTCAAAAATAATTACAAAAACGTGGATATTATACATTCTTTGTCCAAGTAAGACGAACACGCAGACAATATAGAGCCCTGCGAGAGCAGGGCTCTATATAATATTTAAATGTCGACAGCGTAGCTGGAGACATTTAAATAATTTAGAGTGCGAGGCGAAGCGAAGCTGAGCCGAGTGCTCTAAATCATATTTCTGCGGTGAGTCTGAGCCTCTAAAGTACTATAGTAGTCGAACGGTGTACAAAAGACACCCTGTACACAACAAGCACACATTACCTTATATGGTAATAATAAAAAATGCTTGTTAACACAAAACAAAAAAGCGCATAACTCAGCCGTTTTTTGAGCAATTTTGATCAAACTTTCAGGATATTACGGGCAAGATATGACCAATACATTCCTGGAGTAGCTAACATTTCTGACCCTCAGAAATTGAGATATGACAGATAAACCGGTGTTTTGTTTTAAAGTTACCGCTTAACGACTGGCTTTTCGGTCATAACTCCGCTTCTGGAGCTCAAAAATGAATCTAAACTTCACTGAGATGTTGCTTTTATGAAGCTCTAAACATCCTGCTAAATATCCTGAAAGTTTCATCAAGTTTACTTTTTAAAAAACCTCGGAGATATGCACATTTTGTAACGCAAAAGCAAAGGTCGCGTAGATGTGTATTTAAATTGGTGTGTCATAACAAACACATGATATAAAGCGCGAGTAGAACACGACTCTACGCATATAGTACTACCCTTTAAATCGGTCAAAACTTGTCGTGAGACTATTATATAATCTTTGTCCAGCCCTTTCTACCCGTCCTTTTCCGTCCCTTTTGACCGGTTGCTTCCGACCTATGAGCACAGGTACCAGTTACGATGACATATTGCAAGAATTAATTGTTACCCAAATAAAGTATTTTTTCAAGTTGTACATAGAATAACTTTCAATCATAAATTTTATGACTTGAAATCTATGAAACCGATAATTAAATTTTGACCCACGTAGACTTTTCAAGAACTGGTGGTTTCGAGCATTTGAAATTATAATTATCAGCGCCTTAATAGTAATTGGAAAAGAGTTAGAGCATACAACTAGATACATATGTGTATATTTTTAACTTGACTAGTCGAACTATAGGAGCATGCGTGATGAATGATAATAAATGCTGATATAAATAGGTAGAAGTGTTTTTAACCAATTTCCTATGTTGTTGACACTGTTCTAATGTCAAGTTCTACTGTTTGTTTTACCATGGCTCGCCCAATGTAATACCCAGGTGCCATCTCATTCTGAGCTTTCCGATCGTGCGCCATTTGTGAAATTGTTGATTTATCACGTACGTACATAGTGGCGCGCGACTTGCAATTATAAAGTCCAAACGATATTCTCAGATGCGACGACACCAGCGTAATGCAATGTTTTTGGTATTGATATACAATTATATTTATCCCTTTGTTAAGCAATTACTCTGTAACCAATTATAGATAACTGAAATAGATCTATATAGTTGGACAACAATTAATATAGGAATTGTATAATACGTTAATTAATTCCAATCGAGCTTCTCATTGACTCAACTCATTTTGAACATTAGTGGGAAAGGGTGAAACGTTTTAAGAGATCCGTCAGGGTAAGGTAGGGGTGGAGGTTTTCTTGTCTGACGTTGACAGACCCTCTCGAGAATCAGCGGCTGGCGTCAGCGGGTCATACATCGTACGACAAAGGTTTCCAAGCGATGCATATACAACTATTAAAATGGTAAATATGACTTATGGCTGGGGTCGTTAAAATCTGCAAACATTGAACGAGCCCAATTGCATTTTGAATGGGACGATTCACAATTACAAAATAAACCTCTGGAAGTTGACGATTTTGATACGTATGACTGTTCCATTAACTTCAAGCCACCATACGTCGTTTTCCCCAGTCTCACGACGTATTTTCTACAGTGCGCGCGTCAAAAAGACACGTTTGCGCTGAATACACCAGCACAAAACTATTCGCGCATTACTGCAAACACATGCGCTGCCTCCTGAAAATGTCAGGAGGTTGAAGTTTAAACGTTGGATTTAGGCGTGACCGAGGGTTGGTCTTGGTTGATTTGGCACTCAGGAACTCTAAAATATGTTTCCTAATCATAATAATACGTTTTGAGGGCATATCTGGTCTCAAATCGCCACAACTTTACGACTTAACGAACATTTGACACAGTTTTTTCGAATGGGACGTGGCCGAGGGTTAGGCTTGGTTGATTTGGCAACCTTTTGGAAGTGAAAATAGGGTTTTTTGATTTTACAGGAAACCTATAGAAAATTGGCGAATATCATTAGTGCAGTACGGTTTCAAGCGCATAATTTAAGAATTTACGACCAGATACACCTCTATTTGGCCACCCATGAGATCTCTATGGCGAATAAAGGGCGGAAAAAGGCATTTTCAGCCCAAAAATCGCGACTTTTCTCCCCCATAAAGGACGAAAAATGAGTGATTTCAGTATTCTGACGTCACTAATTCTTAAGGCTATCGTGATCGGGGTAAGGAATCATCCAGTACCTAGTAAGCAGCAGCAGTTTGGCGTAACTACAAGCAAAGTTGCTTTCATAAATGTCACGTCAGGAATCCCAGTTGTAACTTTTTAAACTTAGAATGTGGTGCCAACAGCAAGACATTATTATAAAGCCACTAGGCGATGAAGCTAATCTATAACCAATGATTGTGCAATGTTCCAATTAGTGGCAATGATTCATTGCCGAGCTTGGAACATTGCCAATAAGCATCCCTTCATTGTCAGGCGTTGCCTGACCCCCTCGCGACGTCAGACAATCCCTTCAAAGAAGGGGCATATTTTCTAAAGTTCTAAGCGAAGCGAAAGTCTCGTCGTTATCAGACCTTAACGAACCTGCATTGATGAAGCTCAACAAGAACACTCTGGTCAATTCTATCATCAGTTTTGCACAGGTTTTTGAAGAGAACGTCAGTTTTTGCAAGTCTGCCACAGAAAAGATTGATGAACTTAAATCCGAGCAAATCGTATCGCAGAAAAAGGTTCTCGCACCTCAGAGTGATGAGATGGACAGAGTGAAGACAACTGTGAAGTCTGAACTGAGTGATGGTTTGAAAAGTTGGTCAGAAGTCGTTAAGAAGAACACCACGCAGGCACAGAATAACCTTCTGACAACGACAAAGAAATCAGTTAAGCAGGTAATTGAAAAGGTTAACGAGTAGGAAAGGAGGTCAAACAACCTGATGATCTTTGGTCTCCCAGAACTTGACGGTGAGGACATAGGAGTCAAGGTGGATGAAGTTTATCATTCGATGAGCGTACGAGTGCCAGCGACGATAGACTGTTACAGAGTCGGTAAGAAGCAAGAAGGTAAGACACGGCCCATCAGACTCGAGTGTCAGAATCGCAGTGATGTAGAGTATGCTCTGGTTCACAGCAAGCGACTGAAGTACTCAGAAAGGCACTCCAGAGTGTATCTGTCACCGGACCGATCAAAGGAACAGAGACTACAGCATAGCACATTGGTCAGAGAGATGAAGGAATTGATTAGCACCAACCCAACGAAACATTACTACATCAGAAACAATAAAGTTTGTTCTGCTGATAAGCCCTGATATTGATAATGACTATCATAATGTTGTGCATTAAATGTTTTTAAATGTATACTTATACACTGTGCTGGGTGATGAATTTGGACGTCTTATTTGCACGGAAAATACAATTTTTCAGCGGTGAACATGCGAGCTCCATTATATGTTTTAAATGTTATCACTTTTTTTCCCATTAGACGACAGAAGCTTCTGGTGACTAATGATATTGCTGATCCTCTTAAATTATTTAGGTCACTTGGCATGTCGTCAAGATCATGATATGTCACTTTGTGTGCGCGTTTTCGTGTTTGCAAATTGTATGTATAATGATCAAATAAAATTAGAATTGTTTTTAAATTGTTTTTATTAAAGAGTTTCTATAGTTCTAATGATCAAAGCAAACTGCCGAAACAGCGTACCTACCTGACGAACAAGTGCTAGCTCGTGTTTCATAAACCACATGAAATTCGGTGAGGCCTATAATTAGAATTGCCCATGTTCTTTCATTGCCAACAAGGGATGTCTTGTTATTATCGCGGTTTCTCGACCAAATGGTCTCTCGACTGTTACAGTGTTACGTGTTATAAATTAGCATTAACAAATCAGGTCGGGACACCACGATCACTTTCCAACTTTTATGTTTGAGTGCTGAGTAAGTGAGTTTTGCGACTTCAGCACGTGTAATTGTATATACCTTGTGCTGCTTATTCAACTGGACCTTATTAATAAGGACCAAATGCACGGAGTTCCTTTCAATTTTTGGTCCAGATGGCCGGTTGAAAAAGTTCGTAGTGGGGCCGTTATATTACTCAGTAGTATAATCGTAAGTTGTAATACCTAGTATGTTCCATAAAATATAATTTCACTGCCCTACTGCTGGTGAGTTGTTTGAGGTTTAAGAGAATTTTTGTTTGAACCACGTTAATCTACGGAACATTTTGAACAATAGGACTTGCTGAAATTGCTGAATGCAAAATAAGGAGTTGGAAACGTATAGCGTTTTCTGAGGCAACTTTCATCTTGATGCGTTTTATTTTATTTATTGAAGCCCATTTCTATTTAAGCGTGAAACTATTTATGGAGCAGACCAAGTATACCTATAACCGCTATAACGTATCATTATCAACTTGTTATGATCTCTTTCATGTCATCTTAAATCAGTTTAGCTATACAATACACACTTGCACCTTGCCGTATTATGATTGATGAGGATCTTGAGGATTTAGTTGAAAACGTTAAAATAATACGAGAAGTTTTAAAATCAGGACCTTTCGAAAATCACGTGATTATCGTCGTCAGGCGAGGAAGCCACTAATTACTGAGAATTACTGTTACGTTGCCCCATGAGGCTCTGAGAATTACTGTTAGGTTACCCCATGTGGCTCTGAGAACTATCCCATGAGGCGAATTCCGTTCAAGTAGCTCTAACCGCGAGACTTTAGTCTATCATGTCTGACGTCGTCAGACCCATTATTTAAATTTCCGCGCACGCGAGGGGGTCAGGCAACGCCTGACAAAATCTATCATGTTGCCTGGAGAATTAAGTTTCTTAATTATGGTTATGCGAGTTATAAATGTCTGCTTTAAAACTATCATTATCATTATTATTTATAAATCTCTATAATATTTATACGAGAAGTTTGAATTATCATTATGCGAGAAGTTAAAAATCAGGAGCGTTCGAACATCACGTGATTATCGTCGCTAGATGAGGGAGCCGCTACGGGAACGGACAATGTAGGCTCCGAGAATTAATGTTATGTTCCCCACCCCATGAGGCGAGTTCCATTCAACTTTACCCATGTGACTTTACCTATGTTGATTAATCTATTTGATTATAATTGTAAGTCACTGAATGTGAATGTAGAGTTAGACTAGCGGCCCTAGCGTTCCTTTATTTGTAGAAATGTAGAATTTGTTAAGTTCAGTTCTCGTGAATTTCATTAAAGTTCATGCTAAATATTGCCCCATGTGCCTTAGTCTTTATAAGTTATGAAATAACAACAGGCATGTGTTGTTATCAGATTTTAACAAAGTTTCGGGGAACGCTGGAAATTCTGGTACGAATTAGAACGATTAAAAATAATACGGTTTTGATCTTGGGGCTACTTTTCACAGTGCAAGATAAGCGGCAGTAAATGTGGTTCATGTGCTTTGACGAAAGATTCGTTCAGTGTCATGCCGATGGCATTATGCAGCAGACTGCAATTCTATTATTCTTATCTACGTTGCGTCCATACTCGACTTACCTTCTCAGATACGATATTTTGGCCTCGGTCACGGTGTTCATTTAATTAGTTTTCTAAGAAGTTTTTCGGGTTCTCTAGGTTAACCTTGGTCTGACATTACAGTGATCTTGTAATTAGACTGCATTATATATTTCTATTTCTATTATTCTTATTCTTGTAAAGTAATTATGATTTTGCATATCATGCTAGTGATTTTCTTACCAGCCTTCGTTTCAGTAAATGGAAACTAGGACCATGGTTCCTCACCTGTGTTGCAGCAGCTTGGCAGAGCCCTCCAGTTCACGGACAGCAGTTGAAATGTCAGCTGTAAAGTTTAGAGCATCAATGTTAAAGTACTACGGTGGTGAGGTGACGGACTTCAACGTGTACTCCGAGACACTGACAGGGGAGGAAGTCCAGTGTGAGTCAGCAGCCTGCGGCCCCGCAAGTTAATAACAGTTGAAATGTCAGCTGTAAAGTTTAGAGCATCAATGTCCTGGGGGAGATTCTGAAGCAGCCCCGACACGGATCTGTCACAGAGTTCATCCCAGCACCTTGTACAAAGGTACTGTTGAAGGAGTATAACCAGCTGAGAACCTTGAGGTGGTTTCATCGTTCCGCGTCGATCAAATGGATTGATCAAATGAAAAACGCGCACAATACACTTTGATGAAGACATCCGCGCAAAAAGCAAGTGCGTGCGATGGTGTGCATTTTTCATTTGATCAGTTCATTTGATCGACGCGTAACGATGCAGGTGCCTCACAACCACACAAAGCCGGACAAATGAGGAGCTGAGGGACCAGGTTACCACCCTAAAAGAGACAAATGAAGATTTGAGTGACCAGGTTACCACCCTAAAAGAGACAAATGAAGATGTGAGTGACCAAGTTACCACCCTAAAAGAGACAAATGAAGATCTGAGAGACCTGGTTACCACCCAAGACCAGACAATCAAGGATCTACAAGAGACCAATGAGGATCTGAGTGCACAAGTTATGACCCAAAACCAAGTTCACAGACAACAGTCGAAATGTCAGTTGTAAAGTTTAGAACATCAATAACAGGGGAGGAAGTGCAGGGGAAATACAGGGCAGGTATGTGTTATCTTGAAAGAGATAGGCAGGAGGACACGAAAGTGTTATCCTGTGGGGTGATATACTGAAGCAGACCCGATACAGATCCGTCACAGAGTTCAGCCAATCTGTGAGGAAACGACACTAAAAGAAGAGATTGCCACACAAAGCCAGACGATTGAAAAACTGAGGGACTTGGTCACTTACCAGAATAGCCTGAACCGTGGATTGCGGATCTGAGTGCACAAGTTATGACCCAAAACCAAGTTCACAGGCAGCAGTTGAAATGTCAGCTGTAAAGTTTAGAGCATCAATGTCCTGGGGGAGATTCTGAAGCAGCCCCGACACGGATCTGTCACAGAGTTCATCCCAGCACCTTGTACAAAGGTACTGTTGTAGGAGTATCAACAGCTGAGGAACTTGACAACCACCCAAAGCCGGACAAATGAGGAGCTGAGGGACCAGGTTACCACCCTAAAAGAGACAAATGAAGATCTGAGTGACCAGGTTACCACCCTAAAAGAGACAAATGAAGATTTGAGTGACCAGGTTACCACCCAAGACCACACAATCAAGGATCTACAAGAGACCAATAGAGATCTGAGTGCACAAGTTATGACCCAAAACAAAGTTCACAGGCAGCAGTTGAAATGTCAGCTGTAAAGTTTAGAGCATCAATGTCCTGGGGGAGATTCTGAAGCAGCCCCGACACGGATCTGTCACAGAGTTCATCCCAGCACCTTGTACAAAGGTACTGTTGAAGGAGTATAACCAGCTGAGGAACTTGACAACCACCCAAAGCCGGACGATCGAGGAGCTGAGGGACCAGGTTACCACCCTAAAAGAGACAAATGAAGATTTGAGTGACCAGGTTACCACCCTAAAAGAGACAAATGAAGATCTGAGTGACCAGGTTACCACCCTAAAAGAGACAAATGAAGATCTGAGGGACCAGGTTACCACCCAACACCAGACAATCAAGGACCTACAAGAGACCAATGAGGATCTGAGTGCACAAGTTATGACCCAAAACCAAGTTCACAGACAGCAGTTGAAATGTCAGCTGTAAAGTTTAGAGCATCAATGTCCTGGGGGAGATTCTGAAGCAGCCCCGACACGGATCTGTCACAGAGTTCATCCCAGCACCTTGTACAAAGGTACTGTTGTAGGAGTATAACCAGCTGAGGAACTTGACAACCACCCAAAGCCGGACGATCGAGGAGCTGAGGGACCAGGTTACCACCCTAAAAGAGACAAATGAAGATTTGAGTGACCAGGTTACCACCCTAAAAAGAGACAAATGAGGATCTGAGGACCAGGTTACCACCCTAAAAAGAGACAAATGAGGATCTGGTGACCAGGTTACCACCCTAAAAGAGACAAATGAAGATTTTTGTTGAGGTTTTGGCCCTAAAAGAGACAAATGAAGATTTTTCATGACCAGGTTACCACCCTAAAGAGACAAATGAAGATTTGAGTGACCAGGTTACCACCCAAAATTTTTTCACACAATCAAGGACCTACAAGAGACCAATGAGGATCTGAGTGCACAAGTTATGACCCAAAACCAAGTTCACAGACAACAGTTGAAATGCCAGCTGTAAAGTTTAGAGCATCAATGTCTGGAGGAGATCCTGAAGCAGTCCCGACACGGATCCGTCACAGAGTTCATCCCAGCACCTTGTACAAAGGTACTGTTGAAGGATTATAAATATAACCAACTGAGGAACTTGACAACCACCCAAAGCCGGACAATCGAGGAGCTGAGGGACCAGGTTACCACCCTAAAAGAGACAAATGAAGATTTGAGTGACCAGGTTACCACCCTAAAAGAGACAAATGAAGATTCGAGTGACCAGGTTACCACCCAAGAGCACACAATCAAGGACCTACAAGAGACCAATGAGGATCTGAGTGCACAAGTTATGACCCAAAACCAAGTTCACAGACAACAGTTGAAATGTCAGCTGTAAAGTTTAGAGCATCAATGTCAGGGGAGGAAAAGCAGTGAACAAGTAACCACTCAACACCAGACAATCAAGGACCTACAAGAGACCAATGAGGATTTGAGGGAACAAGTTACCGCCCAAAACAAGAATATTGAAGATCTGAGGGTCCACGTTACTCCGAGACACTGACAGGGGAGGAGGTGCAGGGGAAATACAGAGCAGGTGAATCAGCAGACTGCGAGCCCTAAAGTTTGCCGACAGCAGTTGAAATGAATCAGCAGACAGCAAGCCCTAAAGTTTGCCGACAGCAGTTGAAATGAATCAGCAGACAGCAAGCCCTAAAGTTTGCCGACAGCAGTTGAAATGAATCAGCAGACAGCAAGCCCTAAAGTTTGCCGACAGCAGTTGAAATGAATCAGCAGACAGCAAGCCCTAAAGTTTGTTGACAGAGGGTGAAATGTCTGCTGCAAAGTTTAGAGCATCAATGCCAGGGACTAAAATACCCCGGTAGAAATATCAGTCAGTGGTTCATGGACATTCAAAGTTGGAATACAGTTTTTATTGATTTTTTATCATAATTATATCGAAAAATTGAAAATTCCTATATTTTAAACGTCTCGTGTTTATTCTCTCTAATGAAAAACAGAAATTAATACACCTGAACCAATGCATTTGATACATTAGACCACACAATACTATTATGTAAATTGAATAACTATGGTTTTAAGGGAAATGCACTTAACTTGATTGAGAGCTATTTAAAAGACCAAAAGCAACTCGTGAATACATTGAATGAATCATCTGAAATTCTCCCAGTCAGGTTTGGTGTACCACAGGGATCTGTCCTTGGCCCACTACTTTTCTTGCTGTATATTAACGATATATCTAATTTAAGCATCGATAGTGAACTAGTTTTGTTTGCAGATGACACTAACATATTTGTTACTGGATGCACAATTGAAGAAGCCTACGTAAAGGCTAACAAGGTACTAGATGTTATTTCCCAATACATGGAATCAAACCTTTTTCATATCAATACTAAGAAATGCTGTCATATGATCTTCTCGCCACGTAGTAGAAACAGCAGTAATGTAGGAGAAAGGCCCCAGCTCTCCCTAAAGGGTAGAATTATTAAATCTGTTGAGGAAACCACATTCTTAGGTGTTACAATTGATAATGAACTGTCCTGGAAACCACACAAAGCAAGCCTTAACAAAAAGCTTAAGAGTGCATGTGGTAGATTGTATCGCATTGCTAGCTGTCTCCCTACGCAACTTCATAAGCAACTTTATCATTCACTTTTTGAATCTCATCTCAGTTATACAATCTCTGTTTGGGGGGAATCAAGGTGTGCAACAACTTTCATGTTGTAATGAGAGTTGTGAATTATGAGAAAGTCGTACTTGATGAGTTGTATGTGATAAGGCTGTACGTGAAGATACTTAGTGTATCCGAAATAAATCATCTATATATAGATACTAATATAATTGGCAAAATTTGGTAGCATTATATCTTCATCCTTCTTTTGTGTGTTGTTTGATTGCAAATTGTGAAGATCAATAAAAAAAACTTTGTTTACTTAAAAACTTTGTTAATTTATCTGAGACTGAACCAATACACTTGCATTTGCAGTGATTCAAACAATTGGCTTTTATAATTGGACCATTGACCAGGTATGGTTGATTAAACCGACCTTGGCCTTTCTACTAAGACTAAGACTAATTGAACCATTGAACCATTGTGCTCATTAATTGATAAACTTTGGGCATGTTGAGTAGGCGATGTGACGTCACCAATTCATCATAATAAACGATGATAATGACGTCACCCTCTTAAGGATTCCTACCTCAACACACCACACTCGACTATTTCCCGGTAATTCAGTAGTTGACTTAGGGGCGTTCATCTCTGGTCTTCGTGAGAAGAACAATGGTGAACAATCAGAAGTAAGGAGACAATTCGTCTACTGGTTTTAATTAAACCATTAAGCTTTTAATTAAAAATCTTCCGAGCATAGCTATCAAGCATCGTACCATTCATCATGTTTTTGCAGTCATTCCTTGCCATATTTCAAGTGTGTAATTTGGTTTTGTAACTTAACCTTGTTATTATGACTAGTCGGTTCCCGTCCTACGGACGGCGAATGATGGCAGCCGCATGAACTTAAATTTCTGCGAAAAAAAGCTTCCCACCGTGGGAAGCTTTTTTTCGCAGAATCCCACGCCTTCAACGGTAACCCAATATTGCCGACAATATTCTCAAAACCTTTACTCATCATAAGCAACTCCATAGCGAAGGAATTTTGAAAAAATTCGAAAATCTATTTTTTGTGAAAAAAGGGCGTGGCCTCCCACGCCCCTTAGGGTGACCCAATAATTCGGACAAAATTCTCAAAACTTTTATTCATCATAAGCAACTTGATGGCGAAGGAATTTTGGAAAAATTCGAAAGTTTAATTTTTGCGAAAAAAAGGGCGTGGCCCCCCCACGCCCCTCAGGGTGACCGAATAATTCGGACAAAATTCTCAAAATTTCTATTTGTCATAAGCAACTCAATGGAGAAGGAATTTTGAAAAAATTCGAAAGTTTAATTTTTGCGAAAAAAAGGGCGTGGCCTCCCACGCCTCTCAGGGTGACCCAATAATTCGGACAAAATTCTCAAAATTTTTATTCATCATAAGCAACTCAATGGCGAAAGAATTTTTGAAAAATTCGAAAGTTTAATTTTTGCGAAAAAAGGGCGTGGCACCCCACGCCCCTCAGGGTGGCCGAAAAAATTTCTCATTATTTTTCTGATTTATTACTAAGTTTTTGCAACACGACTAAAACATAATTTCGTTGCCTACCTGAAGTTGCTAACGCCTGCCAACCACATATATATACATATTAACAACACGCATTATAGTAAGATAAGATAAGATGGAACGTGTCTCCTGAGTACTGACAGACAAATATGAATATCGTTATACTTTGCGTATAAGTGATCCGCCGGTTACATCAACTTTTGTAACTCGCAGCAGTGCTTGGTGACGTCACATGGCCATGGGTGGATAACTTATACGCGAGTATAATTGTACAATAAGCTTATCCTTAGGATCACCTTAAATTTTCATGACATGCGAGTTAATGGTCAACACGTGCACTGATTGATCAATGTTAAATGAGCCTGTAGAATCAGTCTCTGGAAAGGGGCAGGCAATAAAGACACGCATTTTAAAGTGCGTAAGGTTTATTTTCAAAGAATTTCTGTCGAAAGTACAGTATTTCAACATGTTTTATCGATCAATCCATTGTCAAATTGTCACATAATATAAAGATATAATGGGTGAAGAATCCTGACACCAACCTGTCTCTTTGGAACCAGTACTTCAAATAGTTTATACCTTGACAGCATTTAATTAAATTGTAATTGTGCCACTATAAAGCTGTAGTTCTATAAAGGAGTGATATGCCTATCGATAATTATTACACTCGAATTTAATTCACAGGAGGGCGACGATTTCAATTACCTTATTGGCCTTTATTTAGCCGGCCTTTTTTAACCAGCCTTTTTAACTGGCCCCATGGACAAAAATTGAAATATCGAATCATTTTTGAACCGTTTTAACCCACCCCTAGGACAAAAATTTTATTGGTGGTTGCCAGATCAAGGATTTTATGCTCTGAAATGACCACTAAAAGCCCTTTATATTCACTAAATTGCATCAAAAGATCCAAATCCCGGTAGCTAATATTATGATTTAGGTCATTAACGTGTAATATGTAATGAACCTCAAGTGAATTTTACACTATATAAGCAAAGTCATACAAGTTTCATTTGACCCAAATTAATTGACCTTTAATTTGACCGCACCCACTTTAACCGGCCTTTTTTTAACTGGCCCTCTGGACAAAAATTTGAAAGTCGTTTTTGTCCTTAAGTGCTGGTTAAATGAAGGCCAATAAGGTAATTTATTGGATATCCGATGTTGTGTTGCTTTTTCAACATTTTCCAAATTTAAGACTCAGATAAAGTATATTATTACCCTGCAGTGTAATTACTTTTCGAATTTTTGAGCAATATTAATCATGTAATATCACCGTACCCAGCAGTTGAATTACTGTCAAGTGTGTAATTACTATACCTCAACTGTTGAATTACTATTCAAGTGTTGAATTACTATTCCCAGCTGTTGAATTACTACTGTTGAATTACTACCAATTTTCTGAAACGGCCAGTCGCACGATTCTAACCTATTTGCTATCTCTGTGCGGATATAAATAGGAGAATAAAAAGCTCCCATGATATCTGTTATTGCACTTTTCATATTAAAAACGATTCGATATAATCTATTCTTAACCGTATATATACTGTAAAACAAGATAAAATAGCGATAAGGAGCACAAAATGTTCGGTACGATATATGTTATATTCTTAAATATGGCACATTCGGTAGCAAAAGATAAAGTAAATAGGTATGAGCACAATATATAAAAAAAGATATATCTAAACGATATTATAGGGCAACACAAGATAAAGATAAAATAGATAAAAGGAACGCTATCGTATACACCTAAATGGCGCCACCCAGACGCGCTTGATAACTCCATCTGTGTTTCAATGTTTATTTATCTAGTCTTAGAGATATAACGCAGACTTGTGGCGCCATATATAGGGTGTATTGTTCCGTTTTATCAAATTCAACTACATTATTTCTGTGCGCCGTCATTCCTATCTGTCAGTGTTCGTTACTTATTTAAGATCGGGATGAAGATAATGATTATGGCACAAAACTTATTGTTCAACTGAGGAGTACAAACATACATTTTGATCGTTGCCGGACAAAAGCGCACACATTCCTGCATAATTTTTCAGTGATAGGGTTAGGGTGTGGGTTAGGGTGTGGGTTAGGGTGTGAGTTAAGGTGTTGGTTAGGGTTGATTATGTGAATATCCCAAAAGTGTGCGCTTATGTCCGGCAGCCATTTCGATGCACTCTAAAGATTTAGCTGACTACATTCACATGTGATCGTGTTTTTCTTTAAGGGCAGATTCTATACGAGATCCGCATAATATTGTAGCTCTCGAAGTAGTTGTTATTAATGTTTGTGGTGTGAATTGTTTTGTTTTCGATTGAGTACTGAACTTTCATGGTTCATTTTTTATGGCAATGAAAGATCAAAACAAAATGTTTCTAAAGTACATATACATATTACATACACTACGTCATACACTAACAGTATGTATCAATGCTGGGCGCTGGTTGTATCATTTGGACTTTTGAACTTATTCGCTGAATTGACCCCGATACGATGATGATGTGATTCTTACTTTTACAAATCACTGGCAAATTTGTCCAAAATTCTTGCCTGTTTCAATTATGAAATAGTGTAGGGAGTGTACCCATTATTCATAAAACATTGAGTTCGAATACTTAAGTTTCAAACCGTCTACTTTGATTGTTGCGTATACGGCAGGGTAATAATACAGTAAATACACACTTGGGTGTGTGAATTGCCATCGTAATTGCACTCGCAAGCTCGTGCAATTACTCCAATGGATGCACTCGCAAGCTCGTGCATTTATTGCATGAATTCCACTCGCAAGCTCGTGGAATTAATGTGGTAATTACACACCCAAGTGTGTATTTACCGTATAGTACGTAATGGTGAAATTTTCTATGTGATATTTTGAGGAAACCACCATGATATTATTTCTATGGCTCCTTTCATCCTTGCTGCTGTCAAGTTGGCTGGCAATACACATCTACTTGTATCAAATGAGGAAGCAATACAGACACATACCATCCTTGCCCTTACCCTGGTCTCTTACCTGGTACCAAGGTCACATGCCTGAGCTTTTTGTTAAAATCAGGCAGAAACCCCACCAACACAGAGGCATAACCCTCTGTGACATGATGCCATACGAAGAATGTAAGCTTGGCATAGTTTTCCTCTACATTCAGAATCTTGTCCTGTTGAATGATGTACCAATTGTCACTAAACTTTTGAATGACCGGAAGACTTTCACAAAGAGGCCCATGTTTGGAATATTCGATAGCATGGCTGGTGTAAGGGTTGGAGGAAAGTTCAGCTTGCCAGGAGACTTAGGAAGTGATGTCTGGGCTGCAAAGCGCCGTATTCAAGAAAAGGCATTTAGTCGTGGGATTCTGAGGGATTATATGGAAGGGATGAACTATGTTAACTCACTGTTCTTGAGGCACATGGAAATGAGATCTAAGGATGGAAATGTGTTTGACATAAAAACTGATTTTCAAAAATCCTCTTCAGATGCAGTAGCAAAATGTGGATTTGACTGGCCCAATGAATTAATTGAAAAATATAATGATATGTTGAATAAGGCAGCAGATGCCACTAACTACTGTATGGGACTCACTATCAAGGACCCTATTGGGTTCAAACTTCCTTGGACATACCCAGAAGCTAAAGCAAACATGAGAAATTATGTCCTTCCAATAAGAGCTCAAATAAAAGAGTATCTTCTTGAAAACATTGAAAAGGAAAGACATAAGAATAATTTGATAGGCCATATAATACAATCTCATGAAGTGTGTGATGTTCTGACAATTGATGACATAGTTGATGAGTTTGTGATGTATTTTGCAGCAGCAATGGACACAACATCAGCTACACTTAGTGTAGTGGTATGGTATGTTGTGAGGCACCATGAGGTCTATGCAAAGATACTGAATGAAGTTGATGCAGTATATGGTGAAAAAGAGGAATTGGGATTTGATGATCTTGGCAAGTTGGTGTATCTGGAGATGGTTATCAAGGAATGCATGAGACTCAATGGTCCAGCTCCAGCAATTGGTAAACAGATGGGTGAGAATCTTGCAGCAACTGTGGATGGATGGCACTTCCCAAAGGGTACAAAGTTTCACATTTTGATTGATAAGATACATAAAGACCCATTGTATTGGATTAATCCATATGAATTCAATCCAGAAAGATTTGCTCCAAGTAACAAAATAACTCCATACACTTTTCTTGGTTTCTCAGCTGGTCCAAGAAACTGTGTAGGCAGGCACTTTGCAATGATGGAAATGAAGACAACTCTGTCCATGTTATTCAGAAACTTTGTCATCATGGATGGGAATCCTAGTGAAATAAAGCTGGAGATGGCTGGAAACTACACTGCTGAGCCACTTAAAGAGGTGTTTGTCAAAATGCAGCCAAGAAATTGTGAAACATGTCAAAATTTGGACGGGCTATGATTCATTTTTAGGAGGAATGTATACATCTTTAAGAGCAATGGTGTACCTAAAAGAATTGGACATCATTTCAGCAGAGGTAATTAGTAAAACAGAAGGTGAATGAACAACGAGAATTAGTTGGTGCTTGCATGACACATCAGATCAAATGCAATTTGTCAATTGATCAACTCCATTCAATCAACTGATGTGCTAAACACAGGAAATCTCTAATCACCAAGGAGAAAACTATAGTATTGACTAAGTCATAAAGTCAAAAGTCATTTGAGGCCTGTGCAACAATCAATTGTTTGAATGGAAAACAATTATAGCCTTTAGTTGCTGTTAACTCATTATGGTATAAAAATATTAGATAATAGATAGACACAAATGATCATTGATTTAATTATTAGTATATAGTATAAAAGTATAGTATAAAGTACAAAAGTTAAAAAGTATAGTGCAGTGAAAACACTGAAGTCTCCATTGTGACATAGATACTTTTTAAACTGTGAAATAAAAAAGAAGTGAACACGAGTGATTAACTTCAAGGTGCAGATGCACTTGTATATATCGGCAGATCATAGCAATTACTTAAAAAAAAAATAAAGTAAGCTTCCTAGTTCCTATAAGCCCACATAGGTGTGTGTACGCGCCGCGCGCTTCCCTACGGGGAACGGGGGAAGCGCGCCACGCGCAACCCACATGACAGGGATATACGTTTTTAGCAAAAAGTAAGCACACAAAAAATCTTATATTGCTTGTCAAACGTTGCCAGACGTTGCCCCGACTCTGCTACGCGCGGGCTTTGCGCGCGCAGGGGGCCAGGCAACGCCTGGCAAGTCAAACGTTGTCTGACCCCTCCGCCTTCGGCGCGCGCGTACACGTTTGAATGTTCGATTCGCCGCTGGAATAATGCTCAGACAATGCAACGTTTGAATGACAATAGATTGCAGTTCCGATGTTAGCCGTAACATGAACAGTGCTGCAGCTGCGACGCGGACGCGAGCAAATATTTGATTCATAATCATAAAGCTATCTGTGACAGCTTTTGTGAATGTGCTACAGTGTAGTTTACATGTGAAGAACAATTTTTGCTGATTCAAACACGTGCTTATCCCTGTTCGACTCTCGCGCCGCGCGGGGCGCTTCTTCGCTCCGTAGTGAAGCGCGGCCGCCCGTACACACAATCGAATCTTAATTTAAGAACAAAGAAACTACTCCTGAAGTCCATATAGGTGTGCGCACGCACGTTGCCCTAACCAGCGCCCCTGGTTAGGGGAAGCACGCGCGCAGCGTTTCCCTGTTATATATACTGCCATACACTTGTGTGGCTCAGTACATTTTGTTACTTAAAAAATATGCAGAGCTCCACAAATTTTCTGGGCCTAAAAATATACCTTACATACATGATAAATTTCAGCACTGACAACTGTTGGACAGCCACAATGATTGCAATTTAAGTACACCACTATTAAGAAAATCTTATACTCAGCAGTGTAAAATCTACAGAAGCCAAAATTTTTCTACTGAAAGATGTTCTTTACTAAAAAAGTGCATTCACATGAAAGCTAGGTGTAATTCAGTAAACTTTAAAAAACTAAGCTTATCATAAAATAATACCTACTAAATTTAGTGGACCATAAAACTTCGTGGAATATTCAGTGAAGCACCAAAATATGTTTCAAAAATTCTAAGAGTCAATTTCTCACTTTGTCAGTTTCACAGTTTCAGAAATGGTCAGATTGAAAAGGTACGTTTTCAAATGTTTTTTGAATGACTCTGTGCTTTCAGCTGAGGTGATGTGAGCAGGAAGGCTATTGATAATCTTGGGGCCAATATATGAGGTGTTCATCGCTGGAGTCATTAATTTTGGTCTATAGCCTTGATAAGAGTAACAAAACATGTCCTGGATATAAAGTGGAGCTTGGCCATTGAGTGCTTTGTAAGATAAGAGTGCTATTTTGAATACCCCCTGGTACCAGGATATAGCACCGTCGGGTGTAATGACCACCTGCCTGAATGAAACTTAAACTTGCTCTACTATTTTACTTTGATGATACACTACTTTTCATGAAATGTGAGCATATGAAACAGACAAATTGAACAAAACAGACATGTTTTCTCTGATTTTTCCATTTTTCCACTTTTTAAAAGCAGTCTAGACAGACATGTTGATTTCTCTGTTTAGTTTAATTTGTCTGTTTTGTCTGCTTTCGAAAACTGAACAGAAAGGACAAAATAGACATGCCTGTTTGTTCACATTTCACATTAAGTGGGCCAATATTTTGTTGCTTTGTGTTTTCACTGCTATTACTCCAATACATTATTGGCCCTTTATATTTTAGGGCTTCAAATAGCTTTTTAATGTTCAGATTTTGAATTTGGGGCCATGGGGTGTGTCAAAATAGGTTGGGTCATAATATTATATTATACCCCTCCCAAGCTTGTTTTAGTGACCGTGTAAGTTTGGTTATACGGTCTCCACTGAATAACAGTTCAAAAAATCTTAAAATGAAATCTACTTTATAAGTGTTGAATCCGGACGAGGGCCATCAGACCTAATTGGGAAGAAATACAGTCGTTTGGCTGTAGAAAAGTCGGTTCCACCTGTCTCCAGTTGGGGTATAATCCAGTTCCATGATCTCAGCTGTGACTGTATACCTACCATAATGAACTCGGCACGCCCTGTCCATTATCCAACTTGTAACACATTCTCGGCTGTTGCCTTGACCATGTAGGTTGCTGTATACAGTCACCACTTCAACATGTAACTGCTTATTGTTTGTATTTGTTATAATGTTAAATTTTCTGTCAATTTTAAAAATGGACATGTTTGTTTGTTCTTTTTATCTGCTTTTCAAAAGCAGACAATCAGGCTTGTCTGTTTTTTGTCTGTTTCTCCCAAAACCAGTCCAGAAATCAAGATAAAACAGACAGAGATGTAATAAACAGTGACACTTCCCTCATAAAGGGTATATTCTGAACATGTCAAAAGGTAACTAACTCTGAGGGAACTACTTCCAAGCAAGTAATATTAATCAAATTTGAGGTTGATTAATGTGAAAGTCATCAGCATGTCATCAGTGAACCAGTCTCAAAGTGAAACTGATGCCACTGAATCATCATCCCCTGAATCTGACGACTTCTTTTCTCCTAATCCTCCTGGTTGTGCACTATCCTTTGAATCCCTTGATTCCCTGAGTTATCCTCACTCAGGAACTTTCATGAATAACTCCCGGCAATCTCTTGATTCTATGGAGTCAATGGATTCCATTCCTAGGTGAGTGAATCTGAATCTTCAGACTAGATTTTCAAACTGATTTTATTCTCATGCTCCATGAGCTGCTTTTAGTATAACTTCTATTGAAACACACATCTTAGATTTTGATATTGATTGAAATCCAGCATGCACAATGATGTTACAATACCTAATTGCTAGATTTTAAAAGCTTCCAATGAAAAAAGTTTTCTATCAATTGAACATTTGAGTTTCTACCTCCTAAGTTTTTAATAATTTTCAGGTGCTACTCAATTCCTAACTCAGAAAATCCTGCAAAATTTGAAACCCTTCCCAGTGGTGCTGGGGGAAGGTTCAACACTTGGTCCAAGTGAGTATCAGCTCGTTAGACTTTGAAATTAATATTTTATATTGCCCTGAAATATATAATTCCAATTACAGTATAATATCAGATCATGAAATGTATACATTGCAACAAAATACAAGAAAGTGTAGGGTGGATCCTATTTATAGCAAATTGAAATTGCTGTATGCCGTATCATTTCCTGGGACAAATATCACAAAAAAATCATCTGTAATTGTGCTGATATGTACATACCATGACAAACCTTCAAACTGTTTGATAAAGGGGATCCCTAATTGTTTGCTAAGACTTTCACTATACTGTGCTAGCACTTTCATTATTCTAGGTACTGAAAATTCAAAAGTTAAATCATGAAATTATCAATGAGAATTCTAAGAAAATATATTGTTAGCTTATCCCAAAGAAATTAGTGGCCAAACAATTACATGAACATGTATAATGACATTGATGGACTGAGGCTCTCTATGTATTCGTCATGAACCCCTGAATAGGATTTGTTTCACTAAATAATGTTGTCTTTGTTGTGAGTAATCAAGGGCGTGGTATTTAATATCACAAGTTTGATTATATGTAATGTCAATTCTTTACTCTCCAGTAACATGTTCATTGACGTTGTGATGCATCTCGGAGCCCTCGCTTTTTATTAAGTATTCGTGAGTTTGCCTTCAGTACACATTTCCCATATCTAGGGCGTCTTACAGATGTTAATGATGTTCAATTGCTGATCACTGTCATTGACTGACCTCTAAATTATTTTGGTGAAATACATTGGGTTGATTTATTTGAAACCATGAAATTCATAACATCACCATTGATCATCAACTTAGAGATAATTTTGACTTTTGAATATTTGAATATCATTTTGTCATTAATGGCTGAAAGGTATACGTGGTGCATAATTTATTACAGACGTCAGCATCAAATGTAACATTTCAGAGCACTAATAACATTTCATTATTTAATGGTAGAGCTCAACACAAAGACATGTCGGATTGGAGATCAACGACATGTGTCAATATTATATATTATTATTATCCAATGCTTCTTTTAATGTAGCTTCTGTGCACAGAAATGCATGAGGTCACGTGCTGAAGTATAAACATACGGACACTTGTCTTACTTTGTGATCCTTTTGGAGAAGTGGGGGCCTGGTAAATGTTGTCTGAATGACATATTGCAAGATAAATAATATTGGTATAAATATCTGCATTATCTTAAAAGTAATGAAGCTCATTGCTGATCTATTACTGCCTTGACTTACACTGTGTCCACAAAATATCATTGGATCTACTAAACAAAAAATTTAATATTAATAAAAGGCTAATGTGGAGATCAATATAATCAATATTTACCTGCATCTATCATTTTGCAGTAAGAGCTTAATAAATGTAAGTGTAAATGGTAAATTATGTTAAGGTAAGAGTAGGGGTAAAAGTGAAGGTAGCCCGTAGCGGAAAAAGTTGAGTTCAAGATAATAGCTATGCTACCAACCTCACAGCATTGCTATATTTGGTTATATTCTTATGTTTTAGACAACAAAGAATAGTTTAAATTCTTGTCTTACCACTCGTACTCAATTCATACTTTCATACCGTGTTCTGATCTTTGAAACGATATTCAAAAAACACGATACTAGTGACTTCTACATAAAAACAAGGTGCATCATCTGTCATCATTATCGCTCAAATTTTGTCGAGTGTACGATGAGAATTTTACCCTTTTTCCTTGATCCGTGGTGAGTTTGTTTTCCCTTTTCCCGCACACTATACTGGTAGTATCGTTCCTTGTCATCACGACACACACATTCCTAGTTTGACAGATTCTATAGTTATCATTCCTAGATTTGATGGGAGTTTCTATATATCACACATTGGACTAATTGTAAAGTAATATGCTCATTATTCACTCAGAAAATGTCCCCATTTTTATGACCTGAGAGCCTCCGAAGGGTGAATGCTTTCTTGTATATCATGTTTAGAATCAGCTATTTTATCGATTAGAATATATCCGTTATTTCTGGGAAAAGGGCTGTTTCCCAAGGTGGGTTCCGCGCTCACCTTGAGCTAACGATAATGATACCAACAATATTATATATATTAACCATACTAACAATAAAATGGATGTCATTTATATTTTATATATATACTTACATATTTCTCTATCCTTTATTTCTACGTATATATAATATAATACTCATTTTCACCGGGGCAACATGTTTTCAAACTGTTTAGATCATATATGGACTGCAGTTGGGTCCTAATCTTGTGCAACGGCGCTCCTTGAATTTGCATTTCGCATTCAGTAGGGGGCTGCTTAAGCATTCAAGGAGCTTGAGATCATCGCTTGCTTTTACTTTTTTATTATATTTTCTCGGGAGGAATCGTTGCGCTGAGTTGCTTTAACCTTTTCTCACGGGACATCGTACGGCGTACAACCTCCACACTTTTCCACTCCACGTTTTGAAGTTTAAACTTTACAACACTACTTACAACACTACGTTATACCATCAAATTTGACGACAATTGATCAAAAGTGCTGAAATTGATTCACTACCGTGACAAAAACTTTTTTCTCAAAACTCATGACCTGGTTCAAATCCATCCACCTAGTTCTATAAGATTTTCACTATCTCTATTCTTATTCAATACTTTAGACTGCCCTCATTACATTCCGCCCCCCGCTGTAAAGCTATTCAACTGAGAAACCATATTTTGTTAAATTTATCTGCATTTTACGACTGTATTGGCGAAGTATCTGTGTGTGATGCAATGCCAAAGATTTTCTTTCTGTCCCTAAATGGTTTGGGCCCGTGCAGTTGATAGCATCAATAAATATCTACTGTCAAATTTAATGAGAATTTGAAAGGATTTCAGCTTCTTGCAGCTCCATACCATCATTTGTTCAACATTCTTCGATTCCTGGGTACTTAGTTTTATGATTTGTTGAGTAATATCATGCCCTTAAAAGGCCAGAAACATTTTATCTTGAACTTCCGTCAACGCTCAAAGCTTCAATGAAATTGACGCAAAGTCTCAAATTCGAGGAAGAGCGTAGGTTCTAGTGAGCTGTGAGGGTGATTCTCAGATATATAGAGACTCGCTAGTGTCGGTGATGTTACAGCGTCACTAGAAATGTAGACATTAGGCGATGCTCAGTGCTTACCCCACGTACGATTCAATGAGCTGTACCACTTGCAGCTTGATTCGTACCCATTTATATGATAAGTGTGTCATCATGTATTCTCGGAGAAGGTGCGCGTTCATAAATTTGAACCTCCGAAATTTTGAAACTCTGAAAATGGAGATTGCAGCTCAATATATGAGAGTGGATCTGAAACAAGTTAGATATATCATTAAAAGATTCCCTGAAACGTGTTCCATCATATAATATTCTGTTCAGACAACCTGCTCCTCTGAAGGGGTGTGTGGTATATAGCCATTATACTATGTATAGATTGCAACGTTTGTTTTGCGTCAGGAAGTGATAATGTGCGTCAGGAGGGCTAGGTACATACGTTCCGTGATTAAAATATGTCAAGCTGATCCTGTTCCTACTTCTTACTAGGTACAAACTAGGTACATACGTTCCGTTATTAATATGTCAACCTGATCCTGTTCCTACTTCGCGAAGCGTGCTGCCATTATTTAACAAAAGTTATAACATAACAACACTACATTTCACCATCAAATTTGAGACCTGAAGATGTTGTTGACTTACGAAATTGATTGTCAGTAAAGACTAAAGGCACCATAGTTTATCTTGTACCAGTGCAATCGAGTCAAACGAGATAAAATCGATCATTCTTCTCAAAAGATGTCATTCACAGAGAGGTGCCAATGTTCTACATGACGCATTACGTAGATTTCGCAAGGTCTGAGAACGCCTTCTGAAATTTCCATACGATCGCTATTTGTACGTACGTGGCCCTGGCATGTGACAGTGACTTGGATACTGCCTTCATTCTTGATTTTATCAATGGCTGGTTTCAGAAACTGGATTGTTTAATCGTAAAAATAGCTAGTCCAGCCCAATATGCAATATATGATTCCCATGATCTAAAATTACACCGAGACGTTCCTATTTTTAAAGTCTCATAGTTATTAAGTTTTAACTATTATATTGTGAGCTAGGTCCTATATCATTCCCAAATTATATTTTCCCACTGGTTAAACCCAATCTTAATAATGGTGTGGCCAAAAAATATACGCAGTCCAAACCGTTCCAAGTGAGTAATTTACCATTATGAGCCCTGATAATTACATCAAAACCTACCGCTTATATATTCGACCTTCACGGCATATATACATACATAAAGCGCAGAATGGCCGTCTTCCAAGCTGAGGAAACCCTTGAAACTGAGATGTATGGGGTTTTAACTTGCAGAGGTTTAACTAGACCAATTTATAGTGGGATTGGTGAATATAAACGATATGTTTTATGACTGTATTGCAGCATAGTGTAGGTTTCTTTGATTATAGGTTATAGGTATCTCTTTTTATCTTATGTGTTAGGTGTTTTCGTCAGATTTCGTGGGCATTAATCAATGGTTCTAATGGTGGTCCGTGGTATCCTAGTAGGGCACGAAGTGCTCAAAAATTTTCTGGGCTTCACCATTTTAATCATTTTACACGGCATTTAATAATTTATTTCTCGTCTTAATTGATATTCATTATTTCTGGCGTTCTTAGCAAGTTTGTTCACTTATGGGTTAACTGCTTTGCTTTTCTTAGGTAACAAACACAACTTTAAATCTCTAAATGCCTATGTGAACTCGATATGAAATCCGTAGGAGGGTAGCTAAGGTTTTTGTTTATCCTTTATAATATAACCTTCGACAAAGAAGAACATCATTAGACTTGAAAGTGGAAACTGAGTAAGCAACTAAGCACTAAACAGGTACATAAAAACATCCTTTTATGCACATTGCGCTAGGACCTTTACACGATGCTTGAAACTCAATCGTCACTTAGTTTTGCGATTGTTGCTTTTTGTTTGTCATGTAGGTTTTTCGTGTAGTCCTGAATCCATAGGAGGTAGTGGTGTATTATCTTTTTACCATTTAATTTACCCAAGGGCGTCTTTCTGGTGATTTAGTTGTTTAATAAATTTGGTTTGCCCAAGGCAAGCCATGCAGTGACCAATCAGTAATAGTGGCTTCCTAGATTCCATAACCAAAAAAGTTGCAGCAACCATTTAGTTTCGTTAAATTTCACGAGTGTGAGCTCTATGATAAATAATCCACTTAGAGATAAATTAAATGAATCAAAGCTTGCTCATTTTCTTCAGAACGAGCAATGCTCATTCCAGGAAAATGATCAAATGATTTAGTTCTCAGTTTCAATACTTTAAAGTTTTCGAGAATTAAGTTTTCGAGAATTATCATGTACCTAAATAGTAAATTCTTATCAAATATAACATATTGACTCTTCTCCGAAAAGACTCAATGCTCCACAATAGCACAATGCTCCAGTGTACAGAGCGAGTGTAGTACACTAGATTTGACTCTCTAAGTCACTATGTACTATATAAATATTATAAATAAAGTTGGAAGCGTCGCTGATTGTCTTAATTATAATCTATTTTCTGCGAGATGTTTGTTGTTAGCCCCGCGAGACAGAACGTTTCTTGATCTTAGTAGTAGAGACTAGAGACCGTAATATTATTTGAAATAATATATATTGAACCTCGCACGCGAAAAAATCAACTTGCCACGCTTTGTATGATAATGACGTCACATCTCAACCACCTACCTACCTTTGCGATATCTGATTGCGGCTGCTGTACTACTGTAGGTCCTACTCTAGCCACAGCTGGTTGCGAGAGTGACGTCATTATCAGGAGTTTGAATGGGGCGTTGTTGACTTCAAAGTAGCAATTGTTTTGTGTGCGTGGCTTCGTCTTTCGTGAGCGTTGTAAGTAAACCGCGCGCGCGAAAAATGGGCTGTTATCAACGTCGTCAACTCACTAAAATACGCTAAGATAACGCCAGCATTTCATCCGCCTATGTTTTCATGAGGACACTTTATTAGAGCTGTGTTAATATTATATATGAGGGGGAGAGAGTGGGAGAGAGAGGATTGGTAATGTGTGATGCCCATTGGTTCTGGGGCGGACACCTTGTATGATCTATTAACGTCAAATATTGTCTCTCCGGTTAGCGATGGGAATAGCGTTAAAGGAGGGGGAGGCTGAGAGAGTGAGTCCTGCCTTGTTGCCCTTTACTTAGCTGTTAGTACTTAAGGAATATTAGAGTTAAAGAGTGGCGAGAGTTGCATCACAAAAAGGTTTCGATCTCGGCAAAATGTTCCATGCCTTTTTTCAATGGCCATATGGCATATAGACTGCCTCAGATTTTCTGTGCGATTTTATTTATGAATGTTATTCTATTTCTGTATTTCATCATGCGTGTATTCGCACAACTGTGCGAACGCGTAACTCAAACTTAAGTTAATAACTACGCATACTCAGCTCATCTAAGGTGTTTGTGTCAATTTGTATTCCACCACTTTCTGTATCAATGATTTGTTATTCTCGTGATGTCGTTGTACTTTTCTTGTTTGCCTGTCATAGTCTCATACGAAACATGATTATCGTCTGAAGCTGCTAAGCTGGTACATTGCTAGATACGATATGTGTTTAGAACTAGTTACAATTTTTAGTCTGTAGTTTTTGAATAGCGTTTCTCGATGGGTCTGAGTTTAAATTGATTCTCTTTGTAAACGTGTTTACTGTTTAGTTGTGCTCCAAATATTTTTAGTCATGCTAGAATAACAAAAAAACGTTAATTCAACAAGTTGCCCTGTAACAAAATTGTCAAACTGATTAAAGAACGAGCACCATATTATTTTCAGTGCCTTTTACGAAAAAAGAAAAAAGTTTTTTTAATATCTAACCGTGCTTCCCTCCCCTCCCTAGATCCACATGGAAGAAACGTTACTCCCTGATCGGCAAGTCAGAAAACAACCTCCTCGACCTCTCCTCTCATAAACTCCGGAATGCGTTCAGGTGATTCTCAAGTGCGAAATATTACTTGTTGTCGGGTCAATTACCTCTTAGATTTAATCAAAAAGTTTACAAAATACTTTTCATCAAACTTCCCTGATCTCGTTTGATCTCGGAAATTAATCAACCACAGGCTGGCTTAATACTTGAGTTTTAAAAGTAATTATCTTAAAACCATTATCGACTCCTTTAACAGACGGACGTTGAAGCTAAACAAGAGCGTACAAAGCGTCCGGATGGATCTGGACGCTGAGAAGAAACCGTCCTCCCGACAATTCCACAGTTGTGACGCTCTGGATACCATCGGGGACATGATGAGTGATACGAGGACCGTCACTGCAGTCGTCTCAAGAGGTATGCTTATAACTGATAACCAATCCGGACTAATATTGGCGCGATTGTCCGGCTTTCAGCTCTGTCTCGTACCAAAAACTTTAGACTTATCTGGGGGCAGCTCAACTAAAGTTACTGAAAGTACTGAGAGAGGTACTAAAACCCCCTTTCCCCTCTCAGGGGTTCCAGACAACTCAACCCCTAAAACCCCCCTTTCCCCCCCCACAGGGGTTCCAGACAACTGCCTAAACCCCTCACAGGGGTTCCAGACAACTCAACCCCTAAACCCCCTCTCCCCCACAGGTGTTCCAGACAATGCACCCCTAAACCCCCTCTCCCCCACAGGTGTTCCAGACAATGCACCCCTAAACCCCCTCTCCCCCACAGGTGTTCCAGACAATGCACCCCTAAACCCCCTCTCCCCCACAGGTGTTCCAGACAATGCACCCCTAAACCCCCTCTCCCCCACAGGTGTTCCAGACAATGCACCCCTAAACCCCCTCTCCCCCACAGGTGTTCCAGACAATGCACCCCTAAACCCCCTCTCCCCCACAGGGGTTCCAGACAACTCGACCCCTAAAACCCCTCTTCTCCACAGGTGTTCCAGACAACTCGACCCCTAAAACCCCCTCTCTCCCACAGGGGTTCCAGACAACTCAACCCCTAAACCCCCTCTCCCCCACAGGTGTTCCAGACAATGCACCTCTAAACCCCTCCCCAAAGACCCCCCTCCCCCTCTCCCCACAGGTGTTCCAGACAATGCACCCCTAAACCCCTCTCCCCACAGGTGTTCCAGACAATGCACCCCTAAACCCCTCTCCCCCACAGGTGTTCCAGACAATGCACCTCTAAACCCCTCTCCCCCACAGGTGTTCCAGACAATGCACCCCTAAATGCCCCTCCCCCTCCCCCACAGGTGTTCCAGACAATGCACCCCTAAACCCCTCTGTTCCATACACCCCTAAACCCCCTCTCCCCACAGGTGTTCCAGACAATGCACCCCTAAACCCCCTCTCCCCCACAGGTGTTCCAGACAATGCACCTCTAAAACCCCTCCCCCCACAGGTGTTCCAGACATGCACCTCTAAAACCCCTTCCAGACAATGCACCCCTAAACCCCTCTCCCCACAGGTGTTCCAGACAATGCACCTCTGAACCCCCTCTCCCCCACAGGTGTTCCAGACAATGCACCCCTGCAAACCCCTCTCCCCACAGGTGTTCCAGACAATGCACCCCAAAACCCCCTCTCCCCCACAGGTGTTCCAGACAATGCACCCCCTCCCCAGGGGTTCCAGACAACTCCACCTCTAAAACCCCTTCCCCCCCACAGGGGTTCCAGACAACTCAACCCCTAAACCCCCCTCTTCGTCTCAAGAGGGGTTCCAGACAACTCGACCCCTAAAACCCCCCTCTCGTACTGCACTAAGAACTACCTGTGGTACCCGGACAGTCTGACCTCCTCCAGTGACTCCCTGTTCATAGGACACAAGCAGGACTTCAGGTCCATCTGCTGGTCTCAGCAACGCAGGTCAGTCATGGCAGTGGGAAGAGGTTCCTTTGATTATTAAATATTAGGCACTCAGGCCATAGCGATTTCTTATTTATTTCTTAGTTTATTGTAACATAGAAAATGATTTTCGGCAGGTGGTTTCTGGGGGATGAAGGGAAATTTTTGAATTCCGAGGGAAATTTTTGAATTCCGAGGGAAATTTTCCCTTTTGATAAAGACCAACTGATTATTTGGTCTACTTTTTTAGAATATTATTTTTCAGAGTATAATTCTTGAGGTACAGGTTTTTCAGATGTATAGGAAACAAGATACCTAGCTTCCGGTATGAAGTGGTAATAGGCAACTTATCTCCCTCACACGATTCCAGAAGACATTTATCAGCAATTTGTTTACCACTGAACGTAACTTGAATACGTACCATATTTTCTGGCAAGAATATCAGACTAAGTGCTCCTTTCCCTATGTAAAGTCTGGAATAATTATTATTCTCAAGTAGGAATCTGTCTGCTTCACACTGCTCATGGTTTACTGTATGGTTTACTGTAGAGTTTTCGTTTCAATTATAATATATGCTGAATTATTCTCAAATACATCGACAATCGACTATGAAGTATTACAGTGCACAAGAGGTATATTGTATAACCATGTCATGAGTAAGATGACGTTTTATTGACGTATTATCTCCAGAACATTAGAAAATAACCCTGTGTGTAACTGAGCTTTATCACCTTGTGCACTAGCATTCTTGTTAAATACCTTTATTAAAAAGTAAAAAGGTATGTGTGAAAAATAAATTCCAGCTTTCCAAGTGCTGAGATATTATGAATTTTATCACTTGAAATCGATAGTCACGAAGCAAGCTTCAAAATATAGCATGAATGAGGATTAGAATTGTGGACATGAAAAAACTTTTTGCCTTTCTGCCGGAAAAGCTGGAGCCTCTCAAACCTAAGAAGTTTATGCCAAACTATCTGGTTCTGAAAATGTTCCCCAGTGTTGAGACCAACTTAAAAAGGAATATTTAACATGTGATATCCTAATAATAAATCGGGAAGATCCTCCTATCACACAATAGTGCACACAGGAAACTGTGAAGAGCCCCCCTGCATATTATAAAACCACTCTCTGCGGACCTATATTTACTACCCTCCACTAGAACGTATGGGATTGTGGGGGCACATTTACCATATTTGACTTGATATTATATTCTGCAGGAGCTCCTCAAACTATCCATGCTTACACGTCAAACTAGGTAATATAATTCACATGATGGCATGCATAACATAATGTGATGCGGCAGATTTAACTGTGAGCTAGGTTGAACTAAATGTGTTTTACATCCATGATCCATCTCCAAAAGGTAACAACACATATTACACATTCTTCTAGAAGCTTCCGACTTTCTCAAATTATATGCCTAAATAAGTTCGTCGAGCGGATTTGACCGGTTTAGAAACATTTTATTGGGCTCTGGGGAAGTGGGTAAATGCTATAATTGTGGATTCCAGGTTAAACTATTAAAAGGTCTTCTGACAAGCTCCAAAGCTCTTAAAGAAGCGTCGAACTAGGTCTCAAGGTGTAGCAATATTTTCACTGTTCATCAAGCACTCCTTGTATTTCAGGCAAATTGGTACCAGCTACCTGACTCACTCCTCCTCTCGAATTCTCCCCTTACTTCTCCTCTGGGCCCTGCCCCTCTCCTATCTTACTCCTTACCTCTCCTCTCTTACTCCTTGTATTTCAGGCAACGTTGTGTCAGCTACCTGACTGAAACCCCAATCACTCCTCCTCTCAACCAACCCCCTCCCTTGCATTCCCTCTGGGCCCAGCCCCTCTCCCCTCTTACTCCTTGTGTTACCCCCCTCCTCCCTTACCTCCCCCTCTCACCAAGGCTTCTATTTCAGGCAAAGTGGTGCCAGCTACCTAACTGGAACTACGAATGAACTCCGGCTATCAGGCACGGCAGAAGAGCTGAGGTTTGAGGAGACCGAACAAGTTTCCTTGTCACGAAGCAGATCGCCGAGAAGATTGAGTGATATTGGGGCTTTCAAAGAAGTCAAAGTCAAGGTGAGTGATATTGGGGCTTTCAAAGAAGTAAAAGAGTAAAAGTCAAGGTGAGTGTTGTTATTGAAATTGAGTGATATTGGGGCTTTCAAAGAAGTTAAAGTCAAGGTGAGTGTGTTGTCAAATTAAAGAAATTATAAAATTTCTTCAATAAAATCCATCCTGGAAGTAGATTGTAAGTTTGTACATGGAACTCTTTATGGCATAACAATTTTTCTGCCTGATGTAGTTATTTGAAAATAAAATACCCGCGCTATCCCTTGCTATTTATATAAAATAACCACTTAATATTAAATGTACTTAAGAATTTCATTTAAAATCTAATTATTATAAAATTTAGAACGTTGATGTAAAAATAGCTTTCGCCATAACAATTCACTGGGCATTCTCACACATTTTGATGAGAATTAGCTGAAGTGTTTTACAGAGAGCAGCTACTTTATATAAAGGAAGTGCCGAGTACTCTGAGGCTTATTACTTCCATTGTTCTTCCCTTGGCTCGCACATCCCACCTAGGTGGTATTAAGTAGCTCACAGATCCATCCAAATCATTGCTGCCAAAATGCCCTTCCTTTGGCGACAAGCCCTGCAGCTATGACCTTATTCTTGGGATCTAAGACTCCAAGGTTACTTTCTAAGTCCGGCATCTTTATTCTAAACTCTAAGCCGATCGTTTATTTGGCGAACAAAAGTGAAAAAACGTCAGATCACCGCTTACGACTGAGGAATTGAAAAATATATATATAAACTGCGAAATAGTTCAACCCTACTCATGAATGAATGATTTGATGTAAGAGTAGCGATACTCATAAAAACATACCCATTTTTCGCTTGATAGTTGCTTTTGTTGATTTCTTCTGGTCTCTCAAAACGTTGTGAGAGCATCATAGTCATTCTTGGAAATACCTGAAGACGGCCAGTTAATTATAAATCATGATTCAGTAGGCTTCATAATAACCGGCTTCATATTAACGGAACTTACTGTGGTACAGCCGAAGTTGGTCCTTGCAGGTCCCAAGGAATTTAAATCAAATATAAAATATAATTATTTATGATTTGGTCTGTGAAGGGCAACCCTTGCTTCCTATTTAAATTAAAATTACCGAATATTAACCACCAAATTTTATGAATCTATTTTTAGCCGGTCATAACTTCATTATTTGCCTGGTTCAGGGGTTCTGTATGATTTTATCATTAAAAGCCATGAACTGGAAGCCTAGATCTAAAGTTAAAACTTCCAACTTTTCAAGTAAGTTTCATAAAATATGGATAAGAAGATCTAAATCTTTTTCTTACGTTTTTTAACGGAAAATCACTGCACGAAACCAAATTTCACTGCCTGAAACCAAATTTCATGACCCATTCTACCCTTTTTGAATCACGGGGATTAATTTCTGAACCTTCCTAACCAAAAGCAGCATGTTCTTCATGAGTTCATGAAGTTTGTATTTTGGAAGTTGACGTGATGTTTTGTGAGATTTATTTCAGATCAGAAGTTCTTGCCAAAACCGCATATTCAAGGTTGTGCTCATCTGATAGGCGGTTAAAAGTTACGCCATTCAAATCATTTAAAGCAGTGGACTGATTACGTACCTAGTTTCTGTTTCAGAAACACCCTGTTATCAGCAAATACTTGTGTATATCATGGGGTTTTCTTTGACACTTGCCGGCTCGCCAGGTATCCAGTTATCTCCATCTCATGATATCAGGATGCCAATATTACCCTTTGGGGTTCGAGGCCACTGGACATTGGACAAAATACGTGCGTTGCCTTCTCTGAAAGGCACTTAATTTCAGTAATATATCCGAAAAAGCAAAAGGCCTGGCAATTGTTAGTATCCGTTGGAGAAGGACTGAGGATTGAAACTAGAGTTAGAATTAAAAAGTTGAATAGCGACTTCCAGGGATCAAATGTAACACGCTTTAATTTGCACTTATTTCGGAAGCATTTTTGTTCCCTTCAAAATTCCAAGAAAAACTTCGCACCACATAGCAGTTGAGCAGTTGGCTGTTAGCCATCTGCTGTCAGATCAGCCATCTATGTCTTGACGTCTTGTCAGTTGCGAACCATCTATGTCTTGTCTTAATTCCTCGTTATTGCCCTAAAACTTGCGTTATTATTTGTGGATCTGCTAAGTGACCCTGCAGGGTGTTACGATGGAATGTGTCCGTAGACTCGAGCATACAGGTACGTAGAGGACTTGAAGGCTGTAGTCTGTACCCCTGAGTACTGGAATGATGTGTCCTGTGATTTGAATATATTGATTTCATTGATTGTATTTTCAATGAATTACGATATATTCGTATGGAACGTTAGGCACCTTAGGTCGTGATCAATCTAATGAAAGATAGGTGTAATATTGAGTCAAGGTGTCATATCGAGCCAAATGTAAGCTGATGATCAATGATTGAACTTTGGAGGATTTTGCTAGAATCTTCCTATGCTGAGTCTGTGAGTCATACGATACATGACTCATTCACACCCTGGAACTTGTGTATAAGTCGTGTGTATGTGTGATGCACCCTAAATTAGCATATATTGGCAGAGTGTGAAGATTAGGCAGCACCAAATCACACCCTCATCACAGCACAAACCAATGATTTGATGACGTTTTACTGCATGTGCGAGGTATAACAGTATAGGCGTGTGTTGTGTGTGCTGAGACCGCCCTGATAAGATTATATTATTATGTCATGACGTCACAGCTCGAACTGTATTAGGTTACACAGTGTGTGTAATGGTGTGTGTATCGTATCTCAGGGTTAGGGTATCATGTGTGTACTGTGTAGGTTTTGGGAAGTTGGGTGTGAGTATGTTGTGTACAGTGTCACTGTTTATTTAGCTATTTATGATTGGAATTCTAGCATAAATAGCCCAGGATCCTGCTTGAAAAGGGTGTAACAAGTAAAAGGCTATTGATTGAGGTTCACAAACTTTAGATTGTGCATTGGCGACTTAAACATGTTTTATGAGCTCAACTATCATCTTCCCTCAATTTTCCTCAAATTTGATTGTATAAAGTAGTGTTGTAAAGTTGGTTATTTCAGGAGTCAGGGTTAAGGATATCGTGTGTAGGTGTTAGTGTTAGGTGTGCGTAGGTATCATGTGTTGGAACTTGGATGTGTTAGTGTACACTGTACACTGTAGCCACGAGGACGCCACGAGGAAGCCACCTAGGCGCCGGGGCAGTGCCATGGTGAAGCCACCGTGATGCCACGAGAAGGCCACTGTGACGCTGGCCTGGAAACGCCACGAGAAAGCCACGGTAAAGCCACCGTGAAGCCACGACAGCGCCACTGTTGTGCCAGGGATAATTTCGATAAGATAATTTAGACAATCATATACACGCATATACACGCACTCATAATAATTTATTCATTAATAATGAATCATTGACAGTTTATAATGTATAATATCATTAAATGCAAACATATCTGAATAGCTGATCATAGGTTGACCTTGGTACCTCATTGGAAGATGCCTTGCTGTGGATGGGGGTTTCAGAGGACGAGTACAAGGAATGCCGCCTTTAAACAAGCAAAGCTTTAGTCATCAGTGTTTTTCCACCTATGATCAGCTATTCAGATATGTTTGCATTTAATGATATTATACATTATAAACTGTCAATGATTCATTATTAATGAATAAATTATTATGAGTGCGTGTATATGCGTGTATATGATTGTCTAAATTATCTTATCGAAATTATCCCTGGCACAACAGTGGCGCTGTCGTGGCTTCACGGTGGCTTTACCGTGGCTTTCGTGGCGTTTCAGGCCAGCGTCACAGTGGCCTTCTCGTGGCATCACGGTGGCTTCACCATGGCACTGCCCCGGCGCCTAGGTGGCTTCCTCGTGGCGTCCTCGTGGCTTCACAGTGGCACTACCGTGGCGTCACCGTGGCGTCTTCGTTGCTTCATCGTGGCGTCTTCGTTGCTTCATCGTGGCGTCTTCGTGGCGTCACCGTGGCGTCACCGTGGCGTTACCGTGGCGTCACCGTGGCGCTACCGTGGCGTCTTCGTGGTGTTGCTGTTCTGATCTATGCCCCACTGTACACTGTATTGTGTGTACATATAGATTGTGTGTACAGTGGCACTGTTTATTTTGTTATATGGGCTGCGGATCCGACTTGAAATATGGCAGAGTAGCACTTCTATACTGTGGTTTGTAGATAAGAATACGAGTTTCAATGCATAGATTTAGAAATCAATCATTCATAATCGAAGGCTTTAAAATTCTCAATATAACATCTTAGCTTTGAACTGTTTCTTCTGGCCATATTAAGTCATAGTGTGCTGTGGCCAGTAGCAGTACTCAAGAACCATTATGAATAAAATAATATTTAGTTTTTATTATTCACAAAGTCATATTTTGACAAAGGAGCATACTGTGTTGTAAAGTGCCCATTTAGAGCTAAAAATAATAATACACGTCATTACGTAAGTTTTAATCTGTCACAGTGTTATAACAAGTAAAAGGCTATTGATTGAGGTTCACAAACTTTAAATTGTCACTGTGTCATGTTCTCATGTTGAGAACAGAACCATGAAACAGAACCTTTTTATCACAAATACATTTGCCAAATTTCATATTGCGACATTTCATATTGCGACAACGCTTTTCTCGGAACATCGAAAAATATGTTTTGTGTTCTTATTTGGTAATTTCCTCATTCGATTTTCTCAATCAACTTTACTTTGATTAAAACACTTTCGACCGAATAATCAAATAAATCTAGCCTGAAGTGATACTTATGTCTTATCATGAAGCTTCGTCTCAGTCTCACTAGCACCCACTGCTGCTGTGGACTTAATAAAATACATAAAGCTGTATGCTAACGTACACTATTTTAGTTACCAAATTGATTCTCCCGAAGAACACTGAGAGGTCTGCCTCCTCCCACTAAATAGGTGATTGAGAGTGACGTCATTATCATGTACAACAGTGGTTATTTGATGACGAAACATGGTTATTTTTCTGTGCTCGCCTATAATAATATAGTATGGGAGCTTGAGAGAGAGAGGAGCTCTAATGTGATATGGTTGCTTGATGGACTTTATATGCTTCTTGATGGAGGTAATTTACTGATATGCATGTTAGGAAGCTATGAGGGGGTCAAATGTACGCATATATACATTCCTGGAAACTCTCCAGAAGTCTTGAGAATCAAAGGCAGAGATACGTTATACTTCGACTTCCGTAGTTCTATGTACAATGTACATTCCACATTCTCATTCACAATATGTATTATAGAGTCTGTACTGAACCTTGCACAATCTTCCAGTTTGCTTCATGATATTTAGATCGTAAAACAAGGCTATATGAGTTCTAATACACACACATATTATGCGGAAAATCCTGCTTGATTTGTGTTAGAATGTGGATCTTGTTCAAGGATTCATTATCCACGTGTAAACTGTAAGCGCGCGTAGAGAATAGGCAATTCCGGTAAGCGTCATGATCCCTCCTTTATAAATCATGATATCGACATCACTCGCAAACCCCTGTTATGCGACTGTGTGGCGTAAAATAACAGAGAGTGTCCTAGTGAGTTTATTAATTAATGAGTTGTAAGTACGGTCTAACTAATACTACTAATGAATTAAATTAGTGTAAAATTAGTATATAGCGTTCAGGTTCAAGATGGTAACTATCGATAGGGAGACATTCATTTTCGGAAGAATAGGGGTCATTGGTCACTGGATAGAGACATTCATTTTCGGATTGAAACCGGTCCATAGACACAAATTAGTTCTTTGATCTGAACTTTATCAGTTTCCATTAAATTTAGCATGCAATGATAATGACTTTTCCTTTTATAGTTGTAGTTGGGTTCAATAAATTTGCCATAAATTTAAATGCGTCAGTCGTCAATCTGACAATTCAGCTGTATGCATTATTCATGCTGCTGAAATTCGTGGGCGACCTTTTAAATATTATATTTTACGCAACTAGGAAAGTGATCATTAATTGATCTGCATCTAATATTGACGCTTTTATACGATGAAATCTTCAGAATTTAAGTCATTGACGTAACATTTCACGTAAAAAGATAACCTTGCGTACTATGTTTAGTTGTGCTTGGTGATCCTATGTCAAATATAATATTAATAAAATATTTAGTTTATTCATGAATTAATTTATTCAAATGTAATAATATGTTTTTATTTGCAGTTTATTTCATGAATTTTAGTATGCTAGTGATTTAATCATATTATGTAGTTAATCTTACAGTGAGTCTGGAATGTGTTAAAAATCATGAATGAATTTTATAATATGAGGTTTATTAAAAACCTTTGTTCTTGCTTGTCAGCTCAAGTAACAACGGGTTGGTTAAAATGCCCGAGACGTCTGTGGATTGAGTCATAATTTCAAGAGGTTTAAATATTAATTTCATTCATCAATAGTGATATATTAAAAAGTTAAAACTAATATTGATCACGCCCCTCCAAGGTGATTGTTAAGGTAGACAATTTGTATAAATCACATGCTGTAATCTATTGGTTGATATTTGTAATTGAAGATTTAAAACTGCCAAAACATGCTCGTTCAGAGTGTCTCATCATTTTACCGTGGTTTCAGAAACTAATCAATTTACAGTCAAACCAAAAAAACAGAGAAAAATTAAAAGCATGGTAGGTAGTTGTAAAAGAATCGCTCTCATCGGTTTGAGTATTTCATTACTTTTCAATTTCATTTCCCAGGCCGCTGGGTGGAAGTTACTGGACCAGGGAAAGTTGTTTTTCGGATGATATTTCACCCTGCGCGACTTTCAAATTTCAATGCATCCAATAACAGCTAAATTATTTAGATGGTTCGCATCTCAGATGCTCAAGTACCAAGGAATGTGCTGCAGAATCTGTACAACTCCTTTATCAAGCTCTAAATTATTATTATTTATTATTACCACCTGACAATATGGTAGTACACCAAAATATTTGGGAATGTGGAGGGAAAACCCTGTGAAATACGATCATACTCACACACACTGACATACCAGTCATCCCAGAATAGACCACCATGTAACTCAGCCACCAAACAACATATAGATTCAAAGTACTGACGTCATTATCATAGTTTCAGGTGTTCCTTTGATGACGTAGAATTGTCTATGATTATGTTTTGGTCCGCGTATATCCCCTCTGCTCATGATCTCTACCTTATTGTAACAAATTTAGTAAGCAACTAATTAATCGTCAGGAAAATAAGAAAGCATCAAATTAAGAAACTTTTTAAAGGTTGAACATTAATTAAGAAGCTTTTAAGAAATTAAGATGCAGTTTATTAAGAAACTTTTTTGCCCGGTTTCTTAATTAACTGCTTTCTTAATTTCATGTAATAAGGTATATTCCCCATGATCTGCCATATACTTGGTAATCAAGGAATCCTGTCAACAACTCAAGGGTGGTAATATATAACGAGCACAGGACGAATATATAGGGGGGTTGTGATGACGTCATTATCATAGCACAAAGTGGTGTGTTGATGACGTTGACGAGTCTAGTTTATTCTGTATGGAGGGGTCGGAACTTGGTATGCTAAGATCTCCCCTGCAGGGCTTGATATCCTGACTGTGCCGAGGATTATAAATTCTAGAATATATATTTAGACCAAAATGACGTATTTATCTTGCTCCAATATGGTGAATTGAGAGGTTCAAACCGCCTTTTACTTCATGATTCGTACGTGTGGAAGTTATTTTTTAGTGTGTGAATTCTAAAATCATAAATATATGTTCAGTTATATTTGGGAGCTGGAAATGTTTGGAATTTACTAAAACTGGGGGAGTTCGAACGGGCTGAAAATGTACGGAATTTAAGTCAGGCAGTACAGATGATTTTAGTTCAGTCATGTGATTTGAGCATCTAGTCTAACGATTACTCATGAAAGCCTGAAAGACAGAGTTTGAACCCTGTGAGTCAGTCTTCCTAGACCGTGTATATCAAGCTATGCTAAGTGTTGACACTTGATTGGTGGAATCCAAGAAATCTTAAATCCCGTACAACAGCTTCAATCATCCACTGTGCCTCCAACCTACAAAAAGACAATAGTTGGTCCTGAAAATTTTGAATTCTTGGTGAGGAGTCCTTAGTCAATTTCTAAGCTCTGAGTGAAGATTATAATGAGTTTGAGCTCATATACAAACCTTCCTCGAACTGCTGTTATTTCACTGTGAAATTGCTGCATCATTCACTAAATACTTGGACACCATCCAAAGAGTGATGCTCATTTACTCGTGAGATAAATATGTCAAGTAGTTGTGATGACGTCATCATCATAGCCCAAAGTAGCAAGTTGATGACTGTCTATGCTTCGTGGACCAGGTCCAATCAACCCTTACGTAGGACTTTGATTGTATGAAAGGCTAGTGACGATCTTCATTTCTCACTTCCAGATTGGAACACGTCAAAAGATCATTTTATAAACTTCTAGGTTATCTTGATTGGTGTGTGGGTTCAAAAGATTGACGTTCTGCAACGTGTGGTTTGCTTTAACAGCATCTGCAGTTCTTGTGCAAGTTATCATCAGCTCAAATACCCCAACTACTCAATACTCATACGCTCCTAGCATATCTCATTCAATCAGAGTTTCAGTGGTTTGTGGGCTTCATGATTTCCCACTAGATGCAGCTTGTCCTTTCAATGATCAAATAAAAAAGATAAATAAGTAAAGATATCAAATTAATAGACATAGTGAAGCTGCATCAGTTACCCTCTAAAGCTTGTTCTTTAGCTAGCGCAACCATATCGGTTGGGGAGGGGTAACTTGTGGTGCACCCATCAACCATTTTAACATGATAAGTAACCACTCACTGCGCAGATATTATTCAAGGCGTTACAATGTCGACATGATCTGGGAATCATGTTATCAAACCACGGACCACCATGACATATTGCGGGCTTGCAGGACCTGTAGTTTTGCTACAAATCAGATCTTACCCTACCGTAATAATGATCTATATCTGTAAAGTATTTGAGGGCTATCCAGCTTATAATTCTAACTTTCTAATGCACTCTCTAATCTAGACTGTTGTACTTGTCCAAAGTGGTGTGTATGACATTACATAGGAGATGAATATTGACGTAATTATCACAGGTTATAGCGGTGAATTAGTGGAGTATGAACCTTTAATGACGTATAAGGAAGTAAGGAAGATTTGAAAGTTCACACCCACCTGTATTAAAGCGTTCCTTAATAAGTTAATACTTTTGTCTTCAAACCACATGACAAAAGTCTATAGTACAACTTGATCAGTAAGATCCATTTATTCAACCCTATTCAGCTAGATTATTTGAATCATGGTGAGTTAACTGCTAACGCCCATGGCTTTATGACACCATTATGATAATCAGACTAGAAACTAGAGTTCTCAAAATTTCAAGAAAGCAAGTGATCATCATCCCCTATCATTATCTCTTATTTGCGCCCTACCACGCCCTGACAAACCTCACTGCTTTTATGCTTTGAGGAAACAATCCCTTATCTTTCTATCCCCTGAAATCTGAATTATCTTCTGTGTACCCAGGATTAATACTCACTTGGGAGTGACATCATTATCATCATTTAGAATGCACAACTGATGACATCATATCGCCATATTCTCCACATCTGAACCGTTTCACCACTTTATTATAACAGTGGTGACGTATACACCTGTTTCACCCATCACAGAACTGTGTTACTTTCACCCAGATGTGTTTCAAGAGCTCCACGTAACCACCACTCAACATCCCCATTTCCGTAACAAGCTGTGATATAGCACTGTGTCTTCCTGTTGAGGAGTGACTAAACCGCGCGCGCGAGTTATCAACTTACCACGTTGTGCTTTGATAATGATGTCATCTTAACCGCCTATTTTCTGCGTGTGTGGGGTTTTGTGCACCTGTGTGTTGTACTTTCAGAGAGTTGAGAGTGATGTCATTATCAAGCTTTAACGTAGCCTCTTGATGTCCTTGATGATGTCAAACCAATTATTCTAATTCGCACTCATGCTTAACTTTATATTATACTACCTTAATCAATATTACGTATGTTACACTTTATCCTTGTCTCCCACTTCACACAACTAGAGATTTACTACCACTAAATTTGTAAGTAGATTTATTACCACTTAATTTGAAACTTAGTAGTTATATAATTTAGGTTGTAATTTACTACCACTAAATTTGAAAGTTAGCTTTGCTATATAACTTAGCTATATAACTTAGTTTGTAATATGAATGTGGTTGAGAATGACTTCATTATCATGGGTTAATGTGGTGAATTGAGGACGGTAAACAGTTAGAGTTACCTACTGCATAATGCAGTGATGTATCGCAGAACACAATATGGGTAATGAATTGAGTTTTACTTAGTTGCTCTATCACTAATCCGAAGTTTTAGATGATCATAGAGGTGTAGGCAGTAGGGATACTGAATCATGATATGTCACAGAAACAACAGGAATAGTGTAAACCTGCTCGTTTTGATGCCAGAGCTGATAAATCCGAGGGATTATTCCGATGAGTTTATACCTAACTGCATCAAATTTGAGCGGGTTTGTGCACTTAAAGCAGTACAGGGCGAAGCCGGAAATTTTTCATACTTTCATAACACTGCTGATATCAATTTCTATTCCAGAGGTTAGCGCGAGAGGTTTAAGGAAGAAACTAAACTGTGATCATAAGTAGTTGCTTCTTCCGCCTGCCAATGCCTTTGTATATGTCATACACGTTTTAGAACATTATATAACAACAACTCTACTGTACAGTGTACAGTTTACACCCTTCGTCATATATTGTTGTTAGTAAACAAAACAAGAAGTTCAGCACATGTTATATAATATGCTTTCATTACATCAACTCATCAACCATTGTTGAACAAACATAACATATATAATATTTTGACTCAGTATATAAGGAGCAGCTCTGATGATGACGTCTGTACTTATATTCAAGTAGTGTGGTGATGGGAACCGCCCAACTCAACTGCAGATTGTTGACTTGAGTTGGCTGTACTTTAATTGTAAACCACTGTGTACCTACTCAAGTCAACTTATCTACAGATTTGTTGACTTTGGTGACACTTTAAGAGTGGTTCTTAAATTGTAAACCGCTGTACTCCACAATCAAAGAGTTGTTGAGTATGTACTTCATCGACTTTTTCACAACACAGGTCCTTAAAAATCATGGGCGGTTAGAAAATGGAAGTGACGTTATTGTCACGGTTTTATATGCTCAGAGATCACAGAGCAAACATGGGGGTTAAATGTCGTCATTACGATAGTGCAATGTAACAAATTGAAGACTCTGAAATGCCTTATTTTCGCGCGCGCGGTTTTTGAAGTGCTCGGTTGAGCGCGTTTAACCCTCTTATATCCGCATGCCGCATCTGTTTATGTCATCAATGACAGCCGAAACTCAGAACTGTCTTGATAAACTTTCATGTTTTCAAGTTTTCATATACAATAACGTATATACCGTGTAACTTTACCAACGTAACAGCTGCTCAACGTATGATGTTAAAATAATAAAACTTCGAGTAGTTCCAAACTCTCAAACTTGTCAAGAGTTTTAATAAAAGTGTGAGGCAGACTCTAGAACATGAAAACTAGGCAACATGACGACATCAATTCACCATTCTAAATCATGAAAATGACATCATTTTCCATCGCCCTATATGATCCATTCTGAATATGTTCGCTGAGAGGGGGCTATGTATGTATGTGTTTAAAAAGTGTGTTCTGCGAATGTTATAACTTACTTGAATCTCTTCCAAAGTTATTAACGAGAGATATTTGTCACACAAGACAAATTGGCGGGTGCGAGGTTTTGAAATCGTGAGTTAAAGACAGAATCGCCAATTTTCATGCGTGTACAACTTGAATGAATATAGTCGGAAGATCAATCAAAAGTCTTCAATTCTCAAAGTACTAAGTGATTTTAAAGTGATCCGAAGTAAAGAATTCTGAAGTGTGTACTATGGATAGAGAGGATAGTGTTCAAACTTCAATCGTATTTTATAATCTGAATGTCTCCCTTTATAACAGTGGTTATAGTGTGTATTTCTAGCTTTCTGAAGAATATGATACGACATCATGATATGAATCACCACCTATCTACTCTATCTATATATCTTGTCCATTATTGAAAGCTAAAAGGTTCTTAAGTGGTACAAATTATCACATATCGACCTTCTTATAACTTCACCCTTCAATTCCCAGATCATATTTTTATTCGACCTACCTCAAATGGTCTAATTGTTTGAAATAAATATTATAAACTTATGAATGAAAGAAACATGACTGTATGTCTAAAGTTAGAATAGTGTCAGTTCATATCCATGAACTACAAAAGTTTCAAATTTACCAGAGTACATGAACATTGAACATGTCTTACGTAGGTGTGTGAAGATTTGTGAATGGTATAAGGCAAGAATTCTGTAGAAAGGCGAAAAATGTTATTGGAAAGTCAAATTATTGAATTTTACGTTCACTATGATTTTTCTTGACGTTGCGATATCACTATTCAACTTCCATATTCTAGGTCACTCGTTCAAAATTAGTACTTAATTTGACTCTAGCCTCAACATTCAATAACCTTCATAATTCCCAGTGAAAATATGTCAAATTATGCACTTTGCACCACGTCCACGATGTTCCATAATAAACCACGTGCGATTAGCTTAGAGTGACGTCATTATCATGGATTATAATGGTAAATTAATGACGACGTAAGCAACCATTCACCGTTCGTGGGTTTGTATGTAATAATTCATTCTGTGCCCTTTACAAGACAAATGATATACTCATGTTTTATGCAGTAATAAGTTTATTTGATCAGAAAACACCACTGACGTCAAAAGAATAATATTTTATGTCAACTGTGGGAATTTGAGGACTTCAGAATTCAGAAGATATTATATACGTTCTCACGGTTTGAGAAGAATTATATAAACACGTCTATACCTCGGATACCGTATGTCAATACTTGTACAGCTGGTTGAATGAATCACACAGAAAATATATTTGGGGTCTTCACGGCCTTGAAATGACTCCAAAACATAACCATGTGATGTAACTTTTAGCCATGTTTAGCCCATTTTAGCCGCAGCATATGATATTATGATAATTTTTGCTGTTATAGTATGTATAATTACAAGGTCACAATGACATTATCCCGTTCCTGGCCGTTCGTGATGAAGAAAGACATGAACAAACAAGGTTTCAAACTGAACATGTATAAATTCAAATAATATTGGCTTAATAACTCAATAACATTGCATATTATAGTTTATTAACTTTTCACCAAGTTTCCCAAAACTAAAATTTTATTATGGAAACCTTATAAATATTATATACCAACGAGAAATGTTGTTTTGTACATAATGAGAGAAAGTTATTGTTCTCTATTGTTGATATAACTATATGATAATGATAAAATGTTGTATATATAGAACATTTTGTGTAGCATCTGGCCCTCATGTAAATTTATGAATTCTGGCCAGTTTTTTCCTATCTCCACTACGACAACAGTACACACGCCCAGACAATTTATATCGCTGTGTTTCTTGTAATTTACTCTGTAGTCCAAGTTCACTTTGCAATTGACAGCTGCCTAAGTGACGTCTCTATCTGGTGTTATAATGGCAGATAAACGACGTTTAACAGCCCACCTTTCATCCGCAGCACAGTGCATGTCTATATATCTCCATGAAATATAACCCATGCTATATCTCCCTGTTTTTCTGCAGAAATAGCATCAATCAACACCACTTCCACCATATCACGACTCACTGAACTCGCCCTGAAATCCAACCAATCACCTCGTATCTCCTCGCGAGCTGGTAGCCAATCAAACGCCGCCATCTCGCGGTCACGTGACGAGCATCAGCCAATCAGACGGCAGCATTCTGCGTCACGTGACTCTCGTACACCAGGAAGATTTGGCAGTGATAATTGACCTCAGACAGGGGCTAAATGCCGCGGCTGAGTGGCATTAGAGCGGTTCATGCCATGCATACAGACCAGTCATAGACCAAGACATTTCCCAAGGAAGTGACGTCATCGTCTTGTTTTAAGATGGTGATTTGACGAGACTGACCCTCCTATATCTATTGTTAGAGCTCACATAGACTGAATGCAGAGGTTGGAGTTTTGACAGCTCCTTCTGTCTGCGTCCTGTCAATATATATCCACGTGGTGCTCTGAGGGTTCTTCCTCAGAGGGTACACCAGGGTTTAAGACCAGGGTATGCAAAATATTTCCAAGGACATTTAGATTTCCACAGGAAAATTAAGACTAACTAGCTATGATTGGATATTTCCCTTTGAGACACTGCAAGGGTTATTTTCATCAGTAGCCAGGGTTTGGGACCAGGGTATGCAATGTATTTCCTAGGTATGCAATGAATAGTCTTCATACCCGAGCTGGCTAATAGCTATGTCCCTGGGGTACATAAACCACCCTTGCAGTTGATATATCCAAATGGAGTCGTCGAGTTTTCATGTCAGATGACTGATCACTGAGCTAATATATGTTCGATATTGGTCATGAAAAATCCATTCTTGCTTCCACGGCTATTTGTAGTTCATGAACAGGCGTCACACACCCTCCTAAGTCCTACTTCGATAAATAAACATTATTTTCAAATGTCAAAAGTAGATATTTGGCGAGCATTTACATCTTGTACCTGATCAATGTTTTCGACGTTTTCAATTTTCTACACCGAACACGGTTATCAATTCAATAATTCATGATGTTGGGAATTTTTTGTCATATTTAGTATGGAAGAATATTATTAGACATGAAACTCGGAGAAATCGTCAATTATAATTAACGTAACGCCAGATTATGTTCAATTTTGAGACTATAATTTGAATTCAAGTTAAATACTTGAAATAGTATTTAAAGGTGAAAATTGGTTTAAATCATGTGAGGCGGAATTGGATATTAATAGACGTTATAAATTTAACGAATCATTTTTATTGATTTAGCAACGCCTTCCTTTTAAAATAACTTACAATTACACGATTGATTGACTAAAATATTAAACGATGTCTCAATAAATGCTTGGTATTTACTTATCATTTAGCTTTTTGGATGGTTTATTAAAACACCAATATTCTAACAAAATCCTCCTTCAGGTGAAACTGCCAGCCTTCATCATGTGCTCCAAGAAAGGGCTCGGAAAGGAAATCCACTTCAACTTACCTCCAACCACCAAGCTCTACAACCTCATTGCTGAAATAGAAAAGGTAAGATGTTTGTTATTTTGATTAATTTCGAAACTATCAATTTGAATCGGTGCCCATTTAATATGGTAACAGAATTTAATGCGTCCTTTTTCATAGTTTTTGAGCCCCTTTTAAATTCTCTGAAAGTTTATTTAGTGATTTAAAGTGATAAAATTAAAACACACTGAAAAAATAAATCCGAGTGAAAAAGTACTTGATTTTAGATATGTTTAAGTTTAATAATATTATCGACATTGATAAAGTACTTGATTTAATGTTAATTCTCGCTAGCCTCTGACGTTAACAATACGCAATCCAATCCATGCTTAATTAAACCTACCTTCCAGAATATAAAATGTCATTTAATCAAGTAGATCAATGAGTTGTGCTCAAATAGCTCCTGCAACTGCGTCCACGAGCAGTAGATGGTTCAACGTCATCAATTTACTTTAATAAACTGTAGCAATTACGCACTTTTGATCAATTGATTTTGTTATAACGATTGCAGGTGTATATTTAATTTCAAACGTGGAAAATAGAAAATTCCTAAGTTATTGAACAGTATTAAAGAATTAAAAATGGCGTTAGGTTTCGATTATTCTAGTAATCTAATACTCTCCTCTGACTTACAAACTAAATTACTGAATTATTTTATTTTTAGGTTCAATTCAGTGTGTAAAGTGTGTTTTACATAATATTATTTGACACTGAAGTTGAAAAAGTGGGCGTGGTATATGAGAATTTGATACAGTATTGATAAAAGTGTACTCAGTACTGCATTATCAGTGTATAGGATGACAATATTATTGCACGCAGTTCCTGAACCCAACGGAATTGTGTCTTCCGTAAAGTTTCAGTGTTACAAAAAAACTCCAAAGTTTGTGACGAATATGGGTCAACTCTTGCGTTGGGCGTTTCGCTTGCTCCGGATACATATCATATTCTTATGCAACCCCAATCTCAATATTTTCTAATTACGGTGAATGACTGAACATAATTACAATAATCGATCTTAGTTCATTTGGAGGAAGTTTTGAGTACCTTCAGACCTATGATCTTCATCTTTTAACAACTCCTCTCTGTTTTCAGTTCACGAACGTGACCCTGATAAGATACAAGCTGTGTCCTGGCCTCGTCCTACAAGACTGCCTGGATTTCTGGGTAAGTTATCTCAAAAACCATTAAGTCAAAAAACTTAGAATTCTAACTTTCTAAATTTAATAATTCAGATCAATAAATAAAAGCATTTTTACTTTCACAGCCATTTTTTGAAGCAACTCTGGACCCCATTCTAACGATCTATAACGATCTATAACGATCTATAACTGATTTGTTTATTAATCATCAACTGTTCTTGAGGGTCTTCAAGAACACTTCATCTGATCACTGATGATTAATCACCTGAAACCAGTTACATTGATGAGCCTACACATTATAGCACTTGAATCTATTTTATTGTTTACAATAACAAGCAGAAGCTCTAGGAGCTATTGTCTAGTGATTTCATAGAGTTTTTTAATCTACAACCACAGTACAGAAGTGCTGTATCCGTGATATCTACCATATTTCATTGCAGCAAGGGGGAAGGGGGTAATAAGATTGGTAGAAAGATTGGTAGAAAATGACCTAAACGTAAATCTTAATGATTAATGAAGGCAAAGCACCTTATTAACTAAAGACGCGCGCGATAATAGATAAAGCATTCGTCATTTAAAATTCATCCAACTACCAAGTACAATGTTGCAGAGTGATAATGATGTCATCTTAACTGCAAAGACCAATCTTGTTGTTGTGTCTTGTTGCTTGCTTGAGCCGCTTCATAGTTATGATATTGGTTTTGATTGTAAGAGCTTAGGAAATATACGCTCAAAAACAAAATAATGACGTCTTTCTAATGTCTATACAGTAGCAGCATTGTCTGAACGTTACATTCAAACACTCGAACATTATAAATAATAAATGATTTAGTATTTAGCACTTTATGGAGTGTCTAATTTTTCTTGATTCATGTCAATTATCCTTCTTAAAGTATCAAAAATTAGAGCTTGGTTCGTAGCTAAAGAATTCTTCAAAAATTCTTCAATAGTATCATAATACATCGGCTTGGTGATTGTTGTAACAAATGACTCAAATACAACTTCTAGCATTAAAGAAAGTTATAACATGTATATCGTTCTTACATGAGTATCGTGAGAAATTTTCTTCAGATTTTTCTCAAAGAATTTGGGAATATGGTGTAAGGTAATGTATGTCCGCACGAGAAATAGGCGGCTAAGATGTTGTCATTATCATAGCACAGTGTAGTAAATTGGTGAGTTGTAAATTTAGTGAACCGACCATTTTCAGCGCGCAGGGTTTATGATTTCTTATGAATTTTCTCATAATTTTATGAGTAATTCATGTTATCTCAAAAATTCAAAAAGGAAAAAGCAAAAGACGGAAAACTACTGTTTTCAAAATTATTCCCACTAGAGCTAGTCAATCTCTACCAGCTATGATATTATTTTCTAGCTGAAATTACCTGTATTTGTTATATTGCTGAAAGCACGAGAATTTCATAGATTTCTTCCATTCCCAGTAGGATTACGTAATGTGTCAACAATTCAACAAAATCTCTGTAAAGTATGCACTCAAATTATATATGTAAATCACCTGTCAATGATTGTGTCGTCAATCATGTGCTGGTACATTTAGTACGTCTCTCCTGGAACTTTGCAAATATACTGCACAGGCTCGCTCCTTTGATCTGCGTACGTTCACATTTTAAGAACTTTCAACGTAAGCAGACAGTACATTATAGATACAATATCGCAGTGCACATAAGATACAAAATACAAGCTGATACATACGATACACATAGTACATACAGTATAAAAAGTACGTACCCTCTTAAAGAGACAGGCAAACAGGCATACACAAACAGACAGACACACAAACAGACAGACGCCACATTTGGACAGATCCACCTTGATGTAGAAAGTGTATGGCGTGTTACCACCGCGAATGTAGATAATATTTTTGATGACATAATATACAAATTACGCAAAGCGTTAGTTTTTTGTCAAATGCTCAACTTTCGATTTCACTCGTCCATACGCAATTCGTCATATAATTTTTCATAAGAAAAACGTGATATCTCTATCTCACATTTAACTCTCAGTGATCATTGATCGTTTTATATCAAGAAATTGAGAGAGTAAGAGGAAGTTGATCATTCTCGAATGAATGAATAGGTAATTTGACCAGGCATTTTCCTATTTCAGTAGAATTCTCTCCCCAGAGTCCAATAGCCTCGCGTCTGCTAATTTCCTGGCTTCTGCGGAACCATCTTACACGTTTACTATAATGATATGTCCACCACTGAATTATATTTCTTAAGAAATACAGCATCCAGGGTAAAATACAGAATTAACAATATTGGAGGAAATCTGATATAATTTTACCAAAGAAATATCCTTTAAAACGTTTCCTCCTTTCTTACACACACACTTCCACAGTAGAGATGAGTGAGTATGTGTTTTCCCATCTTGAAGACATCATATTATATGTGAATTATGCTGGGAGTTGGACAGTGATGGACAATGAATCTGTGTGATGATATGTGCCAAGGATTTGAGGAATGCGCCAAGTGTCGATAATATACGCCGCATGCCAATTCCTGAATACCTAACAATACCATTACGAACAATGCCAACTTATGAACAATGCAGCTTGTATGAGCAATCAACAATACCAGTATAATTGGCAATGTCAGTATGAAGAATACCGGCATTTTATCCGCATACCACAATACAGAAGTGCCGCCATAATATGAACAACCATGTCTGTACCAAACTGGCCGGCTATGTTGCCTTTTCACTGGTAATTCTGAAAGTTCCAAGTTAAAAGGTACTTCTGTTTTACCGTACTACCGTAGCGGGTGAAAAGTGTGATTGGCACAGGATTACGTAGTAGAATTAATTTCGATATGACAATAACAAGACGATTTATTAATCAATAATTCGTGAAGACAAATGATATTTCAACCAATTTATGTGCCAATAAAAACATATTATTTGAATTTTAGCATTTGGTGTCCATATAGAGTACTGGAGCCATGCTGTAATGTTAATTTGCTAAACTCTGATTTAAATCTGTTATAATCTACAAATCTTTTTTTAAAAAAGATCTTAGGAAAAAATCTAATCTAATATCTTAATATAAGAGAGAATGTAAGGAAATCTGAGCAAAATCTTAGGAAGAATCTAAGGAAGCTCTGGTAGAAGTACCGACTCCGACTTCACAACCTGGCCGTCGCCACCCACAAACTTCACAAACCAGTACCCACCCTCCCTAAACACCCAGTTACGTTCTGTAAAGAGGACACTCTTCGAATTAGACTTCTGTCGAGCCATCCCCACGCATATCGGCTGTGAAGCCTCAAACCGGTAACACATCTCCAAGGTAGTGAAATCAATCCCAACATCTTCCAAATCTTGAGGAGATACCAGGGTACTTTTACCCTTGTAGTCTGTGATTTGGAACTGCATCCTGCACTGTTCAATGTCTCCGTTATAGCAGAGAGCTTTAGTGATTGTTAACCCTGGCATACCCACTGGTCTTTGACCACAGGTTGGGTATTTCTTGACATAAGTAGTGTATCCGGGAACAGAAGCAGTGTAGACTGCGTCATGATTCATCATGACACAGCTAAAAATACCAGTGCTCGTTCGAGCCGTCTTCAGCGCTTGGCAGCCCCCACATTTCTCATCTTTTCCACATTCCTCTAGACTTAGGTTAACTAGTTCACCTGTACAAAATGTGGTTAGTTTAGATAGTCAAAATTGAGATAAATCCTTGATGACGCTACTGTGGATTAGCCAAATTGATTGAAAAGACCTTCGTTTCCTTCAATGAGCCATGAAGATAATATTTGGGATGATAGACATTCTCAAATCACCTGTGAGGTAAGATGCTCGAGAGTCAATGATTTGGGCGTTCTGCTCTACCATGTAACAAGAAAGGATGTCATCAGTTCCAATCACAGTTCCAAATAAGTAGAATATTGTCAGAAGCGTGAGGGCTTGAGTTTTCCTCATGATGCTGACTAGATCAAGGCAATACGACAATAAATTAACAGCTGAAGGAGTGTACTGGGAATATTGATAGAGTTGATTATAAGTAAGGAGTCCTTTTGATCTTTTCACGCTTTTGTGTTTTGAGCTCAGCTCGCCCGAGGGCCGAGTGTTACTTTTCTAGTTTACTCCACCTCTGATTGGCTTGTATTTGTTTACCCATCTCTGATTGGCTTCCACCATGATCACATGATCCTCAGTTCAATTCATATTTCCTAGCGATGCTTTGATTGTTCTTGTTAGCTTTGTATAGCAGACTTGGTGTGAGTTTAAAATAAAGCCCCAATCGACTAAGTTCTTCAAATGAAAGTTAGATAAGTTTTTTGTCTCTATTCTCAGAAACTATACAAAGACACGAACGAGATTTAAAATTGCTTGAATCTTTAAGAGTAACGTAATAATCATAACTTATTATCATGATTATGTTGGGTTGACACTTGAGGGCATAATTACGCCTGTTCGTCGCACGTGACCTAAACCCTGCGCGCGAAAGAGAGGCAATTCAACGTCATCGACTTGCTACATTGAGCTATGATAATGACATCATTACCACCTATATTTCTCGCGTGTGGATATCATTTGGAGTGAATGAGTGCCTTGCGATCTCTTTATTATCCTAAAAACGTGTGTTTACACGATCCCTGTGCTTTGAATTAGTGAGTTATTGTCTTTGTAAATGTGTGTTTTGCGTGTGTGTCCAGGTTAGTGTGTGACGTAATTATCATGACGTAAAATGGACAATCAAAGGCACGAAACCTGCCAATTTTCTTTGCGCGGGAACTTTTCATATGTGGCGCTAAGCCAATGAACTGAGTGTGTGTATCTGTGTGTATTTGACACGTGTTTGTCACAAATGAGTTGGGAATTAGGGCAGTTCATGGTGTAGAATACCATGGTGTGTATTGTGTCACTTGTCCAAGGAGAGAGATAAGTGAAGGAGAGAGAGAAAGGTTGTTTTTCACGTTTAAAAAGTATTGTTAAAATGTAAATGTACACGATAATGATCCGTCCATGAAAAATAAATGTTATTATATTTAAGAATTTAAAAATATGAAGTATGAACATCATCAAGATTACAAGATACAAAGACACACGGTATTTCTTGCTGAGGTATTTATTTGACAATAAAAGGGACACAGATACTTCGTCATAACAGTTGTTGAATGGATCTACCAATCCAAATGGTTCCCCAGTGGACCAAACAAATTAATATAATAATTCCCAACGTATTGAGTTGCCTGCATGCTAATGGATACTACTTTGCAATTTGTTACTCGAACTATTCTCCCTGTATCATTCCTAGAGCGGATATAATATTACATCATTGGTTCATTCTATTTTTACAAGTCAACGTTCGGTACATTATAGTTTTAGCACCACTTATGATACATGTATCCTAAAGGAAGTTTTAATAATAGAAGGCATTATGTTTTTGGAAATGTTCTATTATCTTTTGATAACGGAAATGAGGTATAATGTAACTATCATTTCAGAGAAATGATGCAACCATCTAAATTAAGCCTCATAAAATTATAAACGCTCGTTCATTAATTTCCAAATATATTCTCGGGACTAAACATACAAAGATATCAACATAGGCGCCTAAGAGTATGGGTGAGGCTCTGGATAAAGTGGGACTATGCAAGGTTTTTGTATATCGAGGTACTCGCCAGATAGGTTCAGGGTTACCCGGACATTCGGGCTCTGTTTGGGCACTGTCCTTGATTTAATGGGACACACTCAATGTCAAAACAAGTCAAGGTAAGGTTAGATTTAGTTCTTTAGGCAAGGTGTTAACTCTACGTGCATCAATCGCAATATTCTTATCGTCACTCAGCCAGCGTATAAAGTTATTCTTATGACAGTGTTTAAATTGTGCCACTCCCTTTGTGAACCACTTTAAACACTCCTTTATACAACCGTTGAGGACGTTGGACGTAGAATGATCATTATTCATTAGTGTTTTCGGCATTTAACTAAGAAGCTGCTTCCCATTTTGTTGCGAATTAGAAGAAAATTAGAATATTTATCAGAAAATAACCCTATACTATTCCTCGTGTAATTATAGCAACAGTATGCGCCACTAGACTAGCATATTCAATATTCATTAATGTAGGTGCAATGAATTGACCATCTGTTCCTTTGTATATTTGATTATGTATATGAAATACAGCATTACATTTTCATTATTATAGTAGTACACTTAGGTAACCATAGAGTGGAGCAAATAATGTGAATTTTCGAGTTTATGCAATTGCATTAACGAGACTTAATCCACGGGCTCAAAAATTCGCAGAATATTCCCTTAATATTTCGAATAATTGGCAGACATAATCGAGGAGGGTGTTGCCAAGTTGGACTCACGCCCAAGTACCTTCTTCCTTGGAACATTGCGCCAGTAGAAGGAGGGTAGCTGCTTAATTGACCGAATCATGATGCTTGGATTATAAAGCCTGGACTTGTACTATGATTCGCCAAGTCCAGGCACTCTCTAATTCTTTAATTATAATTTTATAATGTATAACTTCATAATGTATGATATTTCTGGAACTCATACATTGGAGGAAGTTCCTAGTGTATTTCCTTATATACACGAGCCTTAGAAGTCCTGAATGGGTGCACGAACTTAGTCCCTAAGATAGAATAGGTACATTGGTATAACCACTGGTAGTCACTTCATCACTTGACACCGCTCTATACCAGAATAATTGTCTCTGGAATTCATATGTTCCTTTGACACCACTTTTCAGTTGTCCTGGCTACGTTTTTTAATTGTCTGAAACTTGTTACTAATCGAACAAACTAATCCATAAGCCAGAGCATCAAACGGCACACCACGTCTCTTCAAATGTCAAAGAAAGTGATAGTTCGACGTGGGTTCATCCGGCTTTCCTCAAATCCTCACCGTCTATCGTTCTTCCGCCTCCGATATACTGGTTCCGGAATCTGCAAAAAACAGCTGTGCTCACGAGACTTGACGGCAGCCGCGAAACATAATTTGGAGAAATTTTAGCGCAAACCGCGCGCGCGATACTGAAAATTGTGCTTTTTACGCCGCGCGCGCATGTGCAGCTGAAAATCAACATATTATTTTGGCGGTATGCCCTACGGCTTGCAATGGAGCCAAGTCCAACTCAAACAGTTGAATATTTCACTCATTTCAGAGAGGTGGTGAGGATCTCAACCTTTCAAAGGAACTCCAACTCTGTACTGCCTTAGAAGAGGTGAGATTGCAGAATTTCACGATTCAGAGGCAAATTTGTCTCATATGAGTCTTATTTCCCATCAAATAGTTGATTCAAATGTTTAGTACGCTTCTGTGTAATCTAAATCCTGACTGAATGCATCCCAGACTCCTAACACCCACTTTCTGACCAGGCGCCAACCCTTCACTTCCGCCTTATCTCCCGGGATACGTCAGATCAAGAGGTCAAGGTGGCTATCTCTCTGCCACCCATGGTTATAACGGCAAAATACAAAGTGGACAGCACTACAGCTGACTTACTATCAACGGTTAGTTCATGAGCTTTCTGAAATTTAAGTTTTTTGAGACTGTACGTCGATGCGCGACCTGAGGGCCACGAAAATTTGCAATATCTAAGATTCTTGGCAATTCCTCAATCCTCCGGACAAATCTTTTTAATTATATTTGTGGTGAGCAACTTAAATTATCTTTAGGCATTTAACTTTCAGATAATAAACTCGCCTAAACTGAAAGAGACGGATATCAAACGAAGAATGGAGAAATTCGGACTTTACCACCCCAAATATAAAGTTTTGTAAGTAACAAGTCCTTCTCGTCATATTGCTAATATTTAAAAACATAATCAATATCATTCGTTCCTATTTGCTCCTATCTATCATACATCAGTTATCAAATAATTACTAGTCCAGCAAATAAACATCCTTTCAGTTTGCGAACTGACGAACTTGTTTCATATTACAACATCCAGCCTTCTGATGTCTTGGAATTGAGAGTAAGTTTGCGGCTGTTTTGAGAAACAGTCTTTGTATAACCAACAATTAACACAATAGCTGACAAAACTGCTGTTCATAGTATATCCATAGTGTCATTTTCCTTCTGAGCTTATTTCACAATTTCCATTGGATCATGTTACTCCTGAAAAGCTATCAAGTGTCCCGAGGCTGTCGGCACCAGACCCCATGATAGGGCTCAGTTTCCTTAGGGCCAAGGTTTATTCTAGCATCCTTACTGGACAGAGTTTACTCAGTCGAGCAACCTCCGTGGCAAGGTGCATTATTTTTGATCACCGAACACATCGAAAATGGAGAATAGTATTGTTCATATAAAAAATTTTCTTGCGTTTGAAATTTGATCCCCATTTTTCGTCAATGTGACTGAGTCAACAATTATTCACTTCAAATATATCTCCTCATAAGATTTTGAAGTAATTTACCCAATTTTCTGGGGGCATACTCAGACATAAACTAGATATCAGCGATAGATATTATCGTTATCAGTTATGAAACATATAACATTCCAATTTTCAGACTCGTAGTCAGAGTGTGTGCCTACAGTCGCTCTATCTCCATGTGGATATTCCGGATGAAAACAGAACAGTGACGGTAGTGGTAAACGATGACGTCACCGTATCAGAACTAATAAGGTGAATGACGTAGACAGTTCAGATGAGTGACTTAGCCATTTTAGCTGAGTGACGTGTTCTCCTTAAATTACCTACTCCTATGAGCATTTTTCTGATTTTATATCCGTTTTTTGTATTTCAATTTATCCACTGATCGTATCAAAATTCCAATATTTTGCAGTAAGATCTTGCTGGAAGTCGAGTCACGTGACGAGTCTAAGTGGAACTACTACGGGATCTACTTGCCCTCTAATGATGAGAGACAGGGAGGGTGGATGGATGATTTCAAGATGCTCCACTCTTACTCCCTCAAACCTGTGGTGAGGAAAGAGTTTTAGTTAGCCTGATTCAGGGCCTCATTTAATGAGTCTTATCAAACTTGATGCAGAGCAATAATCTATAGTTTTACTCTTTTTTATTGTTTATTTTCAGTGACCCTAATCCTACATTTCCACAGGATAACAGTGAAAAAAATTTCTATGTTTATCTTCGAACAAAGAACCGTAAAAATGCGATTTTAATGTTTAAATTAAATCAACCATTTTCACAGGATAAGATTGAGCTTCGGACGCGTTTCCGGATGTTTATCTTCGACCTGCAAGTGTACAGCACGTCCCAGGCGTATACCCGACACTTCGTCAACATGTACATATCTGATAAGATAACTGCGGGGGAAGTCCTTAGGATTATCACAAGCACCAATTGAGTATTTGCCGACTCTTTCCCATGCAGGGTTTAAAGCCATTCATTCGTTATTTTGGCGATAACCAATACCAACTTTACCCCCCCGTTCCATGACATTTCCTTGTGTTTCAATTGCCTCGACTACCCCACATCTTGGTACGGTATCTTCCTGCATGATAACGAGCGTATCCCTAACAACAAGAAGCTGGTTGAGGCTCTGGAGAACAAAGGGATCAGCAAGCAGGATTCTCTGGTGGTTCACATGATACACCAGCCTCTCCATGTGAGAATTAATTAAAAATTACTTTCATAACGCTTACCTGACACCGCCCTTGTCAACCACATCTCCATTTTGCATTATAAGCTCGCCAAAAAGTTTCCTGCCATATTTTGTTCTTTTTTCAATAAGTTTCAGCACCGTTTGAAAATATATGAATTACATGTATCCCTTGGAGGAGATGAGAGCACTAAACACACGTTCATGGTGGACTTCAGTATGCCCCTACAACAACTACATGCTATTTTCTGTAGATACTACGGGATCAGGGTGAGTTAAAAGCTTGGGCCAGAGGAATAAATTATGGGGCTGAAACTTGCAGAGAAAATTTATATGACATGCATGTAACATTACGTAGATCCTAAAATTTAATTGCATTTTGTAAAATTATAGGAATCCATGATTAATTAATTCATTCCAGGTCGCTGCAGCTTGTATATTGGAGTATGATAACAAGACGCTAGATCTAACCATGTGCGCTATCAAGAACAAACTCAGTCCTGATTCGTCCATTACTATCAATTTCAAGAGGTAATTGAAAAACAGATTTTGTTGGAAATCAATTTCAACAAAATTGATAATATCGTGTATAAGATAAGTGTTAATAATGTTAATATTCCAAAATGTAATAAATTTCTAAATCTTCACGGAAGAAAAGTCAATCGCACACAAAACACATTCTTCAAAGAAGGTCCTTGAGGATCCTCGCCACGCTCTTTCCCTTCTTCTTCTCGCCCCTCTGTTATGAGACTGGCTGCTGGAACTCTGCTTGTCACAGGAGTCATCCCCAGAGTTAGAGAAGCAGTGCTCGGTCCTTCTGAAGACTTGGTAGCCCTGAGTGATCTCCTGCTGATCTCATTCTGAACTCTGACTGAAGTAGCTGAAGTAGGGTTGTCCAGGATAGATCTCGGGTCTTGGGTCCTGTCTTCAGGTCCACAGAATGGGAGTGCCTCTCCGCTGACTTGCTCCTTGACACCACAGCAGACCTCTTCTTGCTCCTCTTCGTCTTGGTCTTGTTGTCTGATGTCAGTCCTTCTTCCATGGACTTGGTAGCTCTTCTCCGGGCTGCAGAACTGACTTCAGAATGGACTCTGATGCTGGTAGCAGAAGTAGGGTTTTCCAGGATAGAAGGAGGCATCTTGGAGTGTCCTGTGGTCCGGATCAGGGAAGGGTTCATCATCAGCATCGTTACAGAGGAGCAGGAGTGGTCACAGGACTTGCTCCTGGAGTGTTTAGCAGACTTTACAGCAGAAGATTTGGTGGACGGATTTGTCAGTTTTCTTGGAGGTGATTCTGATCTTCATGGAGTCCAGGGCAGGTGAGGATGTGGGGGTGAGAGGTTCAGAGGACCAGAAGGATGATCGAGCAGAGCAGGTTGGAGGAGCCGACTTCAGAGAGGATTCCATGACGAAACAATAAAGATAAGTCTTCGTAATACTGATCTGGTAGTTGAGATATAGATTTGTAGAATGATGAATGGAGGTGTCAACTCACGGCTTATATACTTCCCCTTCTCCCATCACCCCAACTTCCGAGGAGGGTTAGAATTCCATGGTAACGAGTTGTCATGGTATCGTATCACACCGGAATGTCTGTGTAGTGCTGCTTGATTTGGTCACGTGGCCTAGCAACGCAGTCACGTGATATTGGATACCTATCACGTGACATGCTCAACTGGGTCACGTGGTCTCGTATCACACGGCGGTGCCATGGGATCAGGGGTTTCAATGAGGTTGTCGGTTGACAGCACTCAACATTCCTGCGATCCATCAGGGTTAGATTGATTGGATATGGACTCAATCAGTTGGCCGATGTGGTGTTCCCCATGGGAACTTAGTAGGAAGATAATTAGACAGTATTAACTGCTCAAACATCATCAATTTTATGTGAATTAATTGAGGATGAGTTCCGGGTTACTGGTTCATCACATTAAGATTAATCTAGGGCATAAAGCCATCTATGTTGGTATATTGCACACATTAACCAGATTTAATCATATTTTATTATGACATGATTATTTCCCTACAACATTCTCACTGCCTACTGCTCCAGAGTTCTGAGTCCGGGTACGTCCCTGGAACGTCCTGTTAACGGAGTGACACGTCCTTCCCGGCTGTGGAGCAGACCCAGCAGTCTGGAGAGCAACGACTTCACGTCAGACACATAGTTTCTTGTTGCAATAAAACGTTGAGTTTCTTTTGTAGTTTAAGTGATAAACTTGAATAAAAGTTCCACATAGAAAAGTGTTCCATTGTAGCCATTTTGATGTTTCAGCTACATCAAGTCTAGCGATTTCATGATGATGATCTATATAAATTATAATTAACCGCCTGTTTACCCCGCAGGTCAGTGAAGTCCAGCGACACCGAGCCCTCCACCTCCCCCACCTCTCGGGACGCTCTCTCCCCCTCGCCGCCCCTCGCCTCCCCCTCCAGATCCCGCATCCTCCGGTCCCCCGTGCCCCTCTCCCCCCTCGCCCGCCCCCACACCAGAGCCCCCTTCGACCCCTCCCTCCCCACCTCACCCCTGTCTCCGCCCTTGTCTCCTGTTGGGGTGTCGCCCCTGTCCCCCTCGCTGGTTATCTCACCGCCCGCCTCCCCGCCCTTCAGTCCACCTGGGGTCACTACGCCCGACATGATAGGTGAGAAGTTAGAACGAATCAACTTTGAGTTTACCTTATTGTAGGAAATTAAGCACTCAGAAAATTAAGCACCAATGCCTCTAAAAGGGCTTAATTTCATGGTGCTTAATGACATGCTGGCTTAATTTTTGTATACCTCAATTTTCAAATAATTTTGGGATTTTAAAAGCATAAAATGTATATTTTACCATTTTCAAAAGGGGAAGAAACTGCAATTATAGGTATTCCCTATGTATGCATACATAGGGAATACCTGCGTTTCATTTCATTATGGCAAAAAATTGCTTATTTATTGCTTATTTATTCATGCTACAGACGCACATAAAAAATTGCGTGCGATTTCAATACATTATGAAATCATTGCATAAAGTCTACATGAAATTAAGTCTCCATTGAATTAAGACAACATGTAATTAAGCACCAGACCTCTCAAAAGGGCCTAATTTCAAGGTGCTTAATGACATGTAGGCTTAATTTTTTGAGTGCTTAATTTCCTACAATAAGGTATATCCAAAGCTCGACCTATCACAGCGAATTATCATGCTAATCTTGTGCATTAATTTGTCAGAATAAGCGTTCTGTGGGTTGTAAGCTACCGATATTGCAACTGCTGTAATTGAGTTTCTAGTTATGTACGTTACTCCGGGCTTACAACTGGAAGAGCCGATTCATGACTAATTTTGGGGACATACAAGATTTAAATTCTTTTATTCCAGATATGATATTCTCTGAGACGATATCAAAAGGGGAAGTAACAGCTTACGAGAGTACGAACGGCACCTGTTCGTCCAGCTCCCCCTCCCCCACTCCTCCCCCTCATGTAAACGGTGGAGAGGGAGTTGGAGGGAATGGAGTGGGAGTGGGAGGGATTGGAGGGGATCCTGCAGAGAACCATCACCCGGTGGAGCCAGACAACAGCCTTCTCTCGCTCAGAGAACAGATACAGAACTCAGCAGCTGCTGCTGCGAATCAGGCCCTCACTTCTAACGCAAGTTAGTTTGGTCAAAAGGGAGTGGAGAAAACTTACTTTTTGTTTTTGCCTTCTATGCTATATGCAATGGTTCAGGAATCAAATTTTGGCATTCCATTTCTCCCAAAATGTACTCATTCAATTGCCTCGCCATCACTTTTACTTCTCATATCTGAACTAATCAAACTCAAAGCTCTCCTGTCCCCTTCAGATCGCCTCGAACCCTCCACACCTCCCGCCCCTGAGAAAGTGGTCCTGAGGAAGCCCATAGAACGGGTTAAGCGAGCCCAGAGTAAGATCTACGAGGAAGATGATATCAACATCTGGGACGATGATTCGGAACTCGCTAAAACGCTCATACTCGAACCTGATGGAAAGGTGGGAATTTTATTCTCCTTCCCACTACAGGGGTTGTTTAGTCTTGAACCCCTTATGCTTTTTTGATAATTCGAAAAATAAAGCAGATATTTCGATTCTGTAAACTCTGAATTGCAGAAACTTCTTACAGAATCGAAATATCTACTGTATTTTTCGAATTATTGGAAAAAGTAGTCGGGTTAAGCCATATGAACCACCCTGTTGTAGTGCCTTAGAAAATCAAAGCATAATTAAATGTTCGATCAAAATAATTTTGGAAGTTCCAGCGAATAAATTTTCCACTTTTTCCTTCGAGCCTTCCAGTTATTTATAATTATCTTCTTTAAATACATCACATAAAGAGCTGTACCTTTAACCGGTTTATTCTCCAGATAAAGAGCTGTACGTTTAACCGGTTTATTCTCCAGATAAAGAGCGGTACGTTTAACCGGTTTATCGAGCTTCTGACGGATAACAACCGGTTTATGGAGCTCATGACAGACAGCACCAAGAACCGGATAGACTTTGTAAAGGTCTTTCTGCTTACTTACCAGGTAAATGTGCGGTTATTGATCAACAATATATTCATGAATGATTATCATGCCGAAATTATAATTTAGCTATGGCAGCCACAGCTAAATAAGAATTTAGATTACCACTTATAATGTGATGAAATTTTCGGCATTTAGCCACAGTGTGGCTAAATGCCGAAAATTTCATCACATTATAAGTGGTAATCTAAATTCGTCTCCATCCCCGTTCCTCTTTCATCCCTCATCTCAAAATAACCCTTTCTACTCTTCCAAATTTCCCTTTATCAACCCCCATCCATTCCCCAAATTCCGCTTCCACCCCCTCTCAATCATCGTATCTCAATTAGAAAAAAGTTGAAGAAGCCTGGTCCTTCTCAACCCCCAATTATTTGCACTAAAAAAGCAATTATTTCATTGAATTCAGAAAGGAAAACAAGTATTCATGCTAAAATTTCAAACATCAAAGAATCTACAAAATATTCTAAAAATGGTCTTATCGTCCACAGTAAGGCATTTATTTTTAAACAACTAAAAAATTTCAAGATAACACAGTTCTCTTTCGAAAGTCCCATGCCAAAGATGAGGGGTCTGATCCTACTGTCCAGCTCCAATATTGTCCCACCAATTTATTTTCCCTGGTCGACTGAAAAAGTATGGAATTTACGAGAAAAGTTCATAATTTATGATCAATGACAATATATGAAGTCGGATGAGGAAAATTGAATGAAATTGTGACTTTCATATTGCGACTTTATTAACTATTCATGCTTAAAATTAATTTGTTGAATTCATCTATATATATTGCAAATATATACGACTTACGGGATGTGTGGACGACCCTCCACTCGCTCCCAGTTCCGTGCTTGTTCACTTTCACGTGATGGTCTACCCAGTCCTTCCATTCTCCGTCTATCTTGATACCAGCATTGTCGATGTAGACATCATCGCCTGAGAGTCATACAGTATAACGGATCTAGGTATGCTAAAATCATGTATACTGATTTTTCCTTTGAATAATTGATTGGCTTATTAAATTAATTTGTTGAATTCATCTATATATATTCCAAATATATACAGATCTGCGTTTACGGGATGTGGACGACCCTCCACTCGCTCCCAGTTCCGTGTGCTTTGTTCACTTTCACGTGATGGTTTTAGAGTCCTTCCATTCGTAAACTATCTTGAAATTTGACCAGCATTGTCGATGTAGAGTTTCATCGCCTGATCATACAGTCAAAAGAGATCTAGGTATGCTAAAATCATGTCTTCAGCTGGTATTTTCCTGGTAGTAAAATCAGTCCAATAATTGGCAGCATTAAGATATTCCCCCAAATTCGAGACTTTGCAAGGAACTATAAATATTAATGTATGCAATACATGATCTGCATATCTCCGGTAGTTTTTCTAAATTATAGTTTTATACTTATATTGCTTTATATCAACAGATGTTACGTATAATTATTTTATATTTAGGTAAATCTGTAGGAAGGGCGAGAGTTCGGCCCGTAATACGTGTATAAGCCTGCTTATCCTGTTTCTCTTAACTTACAGAACTACAGATCAACTTAGCCTTAATAATTTACTGTTTATATCGTCACCTGAGTCTGAAAGCAGCTGGATCTCGATGGTCTCCCTCGGATCGAACTCGGTGTACCTGCAAGCACCTACCGGTTAACCGAACCGAAATACCGGTTAACCGGGCGTTTTTAGCCAACCGAAACCGAATAATTCGATTTTGCAATGAACCGTTTTGGGGAAACGGTCGGAAAACCGAACCGAAACCGTACCCGGATTTATTAAGAAATGGTAACCGATCGTATGCTATACCTGCAACTACCGAACTTCTCTGGTCTCGTCTCGGTGTACCGCCACCCTCTCTGGGGTCGATCAAGGAGGTTGCTGATAGATTCGCAAGATATTCTGCCTCCCTGTCGGACCCCCATCCTTATCTTTCCACTGGAGTAGGCGTGGTCCCTGTCGGAGACCTTGATGCGGAAACCCTCAATGAGAGCGGGTCCCTGGGCGGCTGCGGGAAACAAGGAATTAAATCGAGGAAGATTGAAAAAGGAGGCTGCGGGAAACAAGGAATTAAATCGAGGAAGATTGAAAAGGAGGATGTAAGTTTAGTTCACTGTATACTGTATAATATATACTGTATACTAGCATATACTAACTATTCTATATCATAGTATCATAAGTTGACAATAACTCATGGTCAGCAAAAAAGAGAAAATGAAACAAGGGTCGATTATAATGGAGACACAATTGTCGATCACTGTCTAGTGTCTACGTTTGAAGAAGAATGTTTCTATCTTGGATATTTATACCATACCTAGGAACTCGTTAGGAGTAAACTCGGATGCTTGCATTTCCCACTTGTTCTCCAGATAGGCTTGATACTCCAGCCCCTTTGCCATATTCACCTCCTTCACCAGATCCCACATGTACCCCAGCTCGAAGTTGAAGCCGTGGAGATTCTGATCGTTTATCGTTTCGCTCCACTGTGCCTGAACCTCAGCTACCTAGGAAACGACCGGTTAACCGAACCGAAACCGAAATACCGGTCAACCGGGCGTTTCAGCCAACCGAAACCGTAACCGAATATTTTTATTTCGAAATTAACCGTTTAGGGAAATGTTCGGTTAACCGAACCGAAACCGAAATACCGGTTTAACTGGTCCTTTTTAGCCAACCGAAACCGTAACCGGATTTATTGAGAAATGGTACAGTTACCTCAGCATCTGCTCCTTCCACACTGAAGTCCTTCATCAGCCACTTCGTAGTGTCACCGCCCTTAACGTACCACCGAGCACTCATCTCAGCTTCGGAGTTGGACTCCCGGTACCCGTAGGAAGTGGAGGTGGATACTGAGCCTCCCATCATGTTGCCACCTATTGGAAAATAGGCGGTTAAGATGACGTCATTATCATAGTTCAATGTAGCAAGTTGTTGATGTTGAACTGCCTACTTCTAACGTAGGAGGTGGTTACTGATCCTCCCATCATGCTGCCGCCTACAGTAGGGTGTCAGAATTATTGGTGCGTCTTGTCAGACGATGGGAAGTGGATAACAGTTTGAAAATCGTTTAAAATCGTTGCGACTAACCGTACGATGCCGTGAGCTCTGCTTCGATCGACTGCATGGTGTCGCTAGACGAGGCTTGCATAACGTAGGACTTCTTTACTTCTCCTGAAATGAGAAAAAAGCTGTAATTCTATTTCTTTTTGAATGCTCTTCATTTTTACGGGTTTATATGTTGGCAGATCCCTATTTTGTTTTTTACGTCTTGTATTGTATTTCGGCACACATTGTCGCCCCACCTTGGGTTTACAAACAAACAATCAGACAAACATACAAACCTCCGAGATCCAGTCTTCTGGCGTAAAAACTTCCGATGAGTCTCTCGATCTCCTGCACGGTCAAGTCCATCACGGACTCTCTGAAATTCTCAGACAGGAACCTTTCGGGGTAGGTCCTGAACTGATCGATGGCGGACACTTCGTATTTTAGGGCGTTGATGAGTGAGTCCACCCTGACCGTCTTGACACTGGTATCAGAGGAGGAGCTGACCCCCATGCTGGCTGCCAAGGAGAAGGCATCGTAGCTCCCTTCAATCCCCACCGACACCGCAAAGTTCTCCGCTGCAGTTGTCTCACTGTCCGAGTAGACCACGTCGGTAGTCATTATCGGGTTGGCGCTGATGGCAATGTATGTTTCGTGATCAGCCTCCGGGATGCTGAAGATCTTGTCACCACGTCCGAGGTAGGCTGGGGAGTCGTAGTCTATGACATAGCCATACAGGATGGCTTCCCATACTTCCTCATTTTGTATGGCCCTGAAAACAAGATGAGATATCAACGAGAAACTGTTAGTACATTCAATAGCCTGTTAGTGTTAATGAGAGGGTTTTAAGTAATATTTTCTTTTTGATTGTCCCAAACAAATCCATCCAAAGAATTTTCGTCAAATTTCATATTTTTTAGATGATGAATATTGATTTCAAATCTCCACTTTGAACCTACCTGACTCGGGTGATAGCGAGCAGCGTCACAGTAAGGAGAAGACAACCTCTCATTGTCACCTAATAGAAATAGAAATAAATTAAAATTACGACATGGGATCAGTGATGCCAGACTTATCTGAAAGAAAATGGATTAAGAAATATAAACCTGAGTTATTGCTAGCTGTTATTATTCAAGTAAATCTATTAGGAAAATCATCGGGAATTTTATGGAGAAAGGCACATCAGATATATCAGAATGTAGTGAGGAAGTTAGTGAGGAAGAAATAAGAATTCACATAAGTCAGCATTTCGGGGCCCGGGAAAAGCGAAGTCAACAGATGGAGATGATGTAAGGGATTACAGCAGTACACCATGGCACCAAGGGAGGACTACTGCATTACTTGATTATAAATGATGATACGTGGCGATGTGTTTCATCATAATCAAGCACAAATCTCCTAAATTGTGTAGTTGTAGAGATCTTTTATCTGCCACGAATACCCCGACGCTGTTCAGTGAGTCCCAGCAGAAAACACGATGGAGGGAGCACGTTGCAACATCGGAATTTTGGCATGAAGACTGCGGACGCCTGAAAGCGCCGGTGGGTCGCAATGACGCATCCTCGAGCGAGATTAAACAATGAACTTTCCAAACTTAAACTTTGTCACGGCGACTTATTGATTCCATCAAGAAATTCCAAGCAACATTGGGAAACACTTAACAATATGATAAACTTTGCTCGATAGAATTCCCTATTTTCTGCTACATCGACTGCTCTTGTGTGATGCTCCTTTTCTCTCCTCTGTATTTCCTTTTGTCCCATGTCTTCCATGGCGCCATTGACCGTGAAGCTTGATGCACCCCAACACGTTCTGGAAATTGGATGATTAAACGTGATCAGTCAATAACAATGGACGTTAGCTACGTGGGGACGATATTTGCGATTGAACAGACAATAATTGTTGTTTCTCAACCAACAGTGCCGTGAAATTCAATGTAGAGTTCATGGAGTGATTATTAAGAGAAATTTGACAATGCAATCAATACACATAGTTTCTTCGCTCTCGTCATCACAGTTGATGAGTTGATGAGTAAAATATGAAACTGCAAACATTTTTGGGCCAATTTTACCCAGTTTTCTGCCCCAAAAAGTTTTGGAGTCATGAATCAAAAGCCTTTTTAATTTCTGGGGAATATAGTCAAGTATACTGTACACCATACAAAAAGAATCATGCAAACATAATATGTAGTCTGCATTGCAAGCACAAACCACTCTGATATGGCTCATCAATCAAGCGCTTTTAACTACTAGATACCAATTTCCTCCTCAGGCGTTTACAACTCCCATTCTTTCCTCCTCAGGCGTTTACAAATCCCATTCCTCCGCAGGCGTTTACAACCCCCATTCTTCCGCAGGCGTTTACAACTCCCATTCTTCCGCAGGCGTTTACAACTCCCCTTCCTCCGCAGGCGTTTACAACTCCCATTCCTCCGCAGGCGTTTACAACTCCCATTCCTCCGCAGGCGTTTACAACTCCAATTCTTTCCTCCGCAGGCGTTTACAACTCCCATTCCTCCGCAGGCGTTTACAACTCCCATTCCTCCGCAGGCGTTTACAACCCCCATTCTTCCGCAGGCGTTTACAACTCCCATTCCTCCGCAGGCGTTTACAACTCCCCTTCCTCCGCAGGCGTTTACAACTCCCATTCCTCCGCAGGCGTTTACAACTCCAATTCTTTCCTCCGCAGGCGTTTACAACTCCCATTCCTCCGCAGGCGTTTACACCTCCAATTCTTTCCTCCGCAGGCGTTTACAACTCCCATTCCTCCGCAGGCGTTTACAACTCCCAAGCAACTGCTCCGCAAGCTTGTGCAGCGTTACCACGTGCCCCGGGATGCTAAGGCCATGTCGATGGAGGAGTTCTCCAAGTACAGATCGTGCATTCAGAAGGGGGTCATCAACTGCCTGAGACTCTGGGTCACTGACGGCCACGACTTTGAGAGTAAGTGAGAGTTAATTGATAGTAACATATATTGGGGGAGAGGGGGTAACTTTTTATAGTCCCCTTCGGAGGTTAGATGGGGTCTGGGTAACTGTCGCTTTTGAGAGAGGGGCCGAGGAATATCACTGTGCCGTCGAATGCTAAGTACAGCTACAATCGTCTGTTACTTAACGAAATCACGATTTGTTATAATATAGTCTAATCGAAGCCCTCACTCCCCAGACAACACGCAGCTGCAGCGCGAGTTCATGGACTTCATCCACACGTGCGTGCTCCATGACAACCCCTCCCACTACCGGGTCCTTCGGCAGAAGTTCCTGGTAGTCAGGGGTATGGTACAGCTGCCTCCAACCAACAACGAGGTCCTGACTACCCCACCGCTCAAGGTACATGGGACAACTTCCAGCTCTTTCTAATGATACAAATTCCAGCTCTTTTAATGTTATGACTAGCATTTAGTCCATGGAATTTGTGAAAAATCGTATCGATAAACAAAGAAAGGATCCAAGTTATGACTAAGATCTTATGTGGAGTTTTTGCCATCAATTCACATTTATTTGAACCATGGAAGTGTCATCACTGACGAGTCATCACTCCTAACCACCCATCATCTCTGATACTTCAAACCTCTGCTAACACACCCCACCTCCTTCTCAGCTGCCGCCCAATCTATCACCTAACGCCACGCTCTTCGACCACGGAGCAGAGGAGATCGCCAGGCAACTCACCATGCTTGACTTCGGGCTCTTCACCAAGATCAAGCCGATAGAGCTGGTTAACCAGGCGTGGGTGAAGCCCAAGTACTCCCACCAGGCTAAGAATATCCTGCATTTTGCGGAACGGATGAACACCATCACGCGATGGGCTGGTAAGTGGAGAGGTTGGGTTTTTAGGGCGTTTTTCAGTGAGGATAGTTAAAAAGGAAATAGGGTTTGCATTATCGGTCCGAAAATTTTTATCGGCGATAATCGATAATTTTTCAAAATTATCGCCGATACCGATAATTATCGCCGATAAAATTCTTACCTCCTTTTTCGATGTGAGGTTGAGAATTGACCTTTATCAATGACAAATTATATTCGTTCAATTGATCAGTAATAACCTTAAATGAAATGAGGTGTACGTCTAAACTACTAAGTTTCGTGTCGGTATCATATCAACCCAGTGAAGTGTTGTCAGGGCAAAATGGTGTCGGTGCAAAGTGGTATCGAGGTAATGCGTTGTCAGAGTATTAATAAAGTGGTTTCAAAGTAAATGGTGTCAAGGTAAAATTGTGTCAGGGTAAGGTGATTTCAGGGTATGATAGTGTCGGTGTAGTGTTGTGACGAGGTAACTGGGTATTAAAGTGGTGTCAGGATTAAGTAGTGCCAGGGTAAACTGGCGTCTTTGTGAAGTGGTGCCAGAGTTCTCAGTTCACTGGCAATGTGACGGAGTGTCAGCGTAAAAGCAGTGCTGATAAAATTGTGTCAGGGCGAAGTGATGTCAAGTTAAACTGCTCTCAGGGTAAAGTGGAGTCAGGTTCATGTTATTGTTATGGTTTCAGGATAAAATGGTTTTGGGGTTAACCGTTAAGTGGTGTGAGTGTAAATATGTGGTGTCACAGTCACCGTGAAATGGTTTCAGTGTAAAGTTGTGTCAGAATAAAATGGTGTCATGGTAAAGTTGTGTCAGCGTTTACTGGTGTCCTGGTTAAGAATTGCGAGAGAAAACTGGTGTCTGGGAAAACTGGTGGCAGGGTGAATTCATGGCAGAGTAAACTGCTGTCAGTGTTAAGTGGTGTTAGGATATAATTGTGTCACGGTTAATGGTTGTCAGGAAGAATTGGCGTCAGGGAAAACTTCCATCAGGGCTTAATGGTTTCAGGGTGAAATTTTGTCAAGGTTGAGTGGTGTCAGGGTTTCCTGACAACGGGTAAAATGGTTTCCGGACAAAGTGGTATTAGAAAAAACTAAAAGTAGTTTTGGAGAAATGTGGTGTCAGGGAAACTGCCGTCAGGGCTTAGTGGTTTCTGGGTAAAGTGGTGTCAGGGTTAAGTGGTGCCAGGGAAAAGTAACGTCGGGGTGATGTGATGTTAGGGTTAATTGCTTTAATGGCGCCAGGAAACTTCTTCAAAAGATAATAAATTTTTTTATTGAATTATCGGCATTATCGGTCAGATTTTATCGCCGATAACCGATAATTATAATTCACGTTTTATCGGCGATAATTTATCGCCGATAATATCGGCTGCAAACCCTAAAAGGAAAGAGCACTTAAGGATGTTTTGAAACGTTTAAAACGATGGGCTGGTGAGTGAAAAGGATGGTTCAGTGGTTTCAGGCGCATAATTCATGACCAGATACACTTCTATTTGACCACCCATGAGACATCTACGCCCAATAAGGGGCGAAAAAGGCAGTTTTTAAGCCGAAAACGCAATTTTAACCCCCCATAACAGACAGAAAATGGCTGATTTCGGGATTCTGAAGTATGGTATGTCTTTCTTAAGTCGTCCATGGATGGCGTGCAAATTTTCAGCTCAATCGGCCAAAGCTTTTCGATTTCGGATCTTGGGTGCCTCAGAAATGAAGAACGTCCTGGATCACTGTTTTGAGAGGTAAAATAGGGTTTTTGGATTTTACAGGAAAACAAAGGAAAACTGGCGAATATCATTGGTTCAGTGGTTTCAGCCGCATAATTTATGACCTGATACACTTCTATTTGACCACCCATGAGACATCTACGCCCTATAAGGGGCGAAAAAAGGCAGTTTTTAAGCCGAAAAACGCGATTTTAACCCCCCATAACAGACAGAAAATGGCTGATTTCGGGATTCTGAAGTATGGTATGTCTTTCTTAGGTCGTCCATGGATGGCGTGCAAATTTTCAGCTCAATCGGCCAAAGCTTTTCGATTTTGGATCTTGAGTGCCTCAGAAATGAAGAACATCCTGGATCACTGTTTTGAGAGGTAAAAATACGGTTTTTTGGATTTTACAGGAAAACAAAGGAAAACTGGCGAATATCATTGGTTCAGTGGTTTCAGGCGCATAATTTATGACCAGATACACTTCTATTTGACCACCCATGAGACATCTACGCCCAATAAGGGGCGAAAAAAGGCAGTTTTTAAGCCGAAAAACGCGATTTTAACCCCCCATAACAGACAGAAAATGGCTGATTTCGGGATTCTGAAGTATGGTATGTCTTTCTTAAAGGGGGAGTGAACTCAATTTTTCGACTATATTCTGTCAATCCCCAAGCAATAACATCAGCCCAAGGATCAATTATCCGGAAAAACGAGATTCCTAGTGCAATCCTATCCCGAGATATGGGGCGTTATGTAATATGACCTGTGACGTCACTATGTCAGCCTGATACGCGCGTATATGAGATACATTATCAGCTATATATTGAGAGTGAAATGTCACAGTATGATGGAGAATTTGAAACGTAGAAATTGAGTAATTTACTTGTACAGCTGACGTATTTTTGTTTTTCTTATGATTTTCCGAATGAAACCTCCATATAAATTCTTAGTAAGTTAAGTTTTTTAGTAGGTAAATTGCTTTCATGGCGAATTAACTGATTTCAAAATACCTTTATGTGTACTACTTATAGTTATGGCTTGCTGTGTGTCTCATCCGAGTGAAGTCAGTTAATTGGGTCCTTGCTGTACCGTGTGAGGTATGATATACAGGGAATGAAAACTGTAGGGATCCATATAATTTCTATGTAGGTATCTTTATACTCTAGCCTAGACTGAGATAAGGTAGGTACATTCATAAGGTAGGTACATTCATTAGGTAGGTACATCTTAAAATCCAAGATTAGGAACTTAGAATTATGCAAATGTTATACCTTAGCTCACGTAATTGGTGTGGACTTAAAGATCATGTGCTTCTTTCTTTCTTCAGATTAGAAAAAAACTTATTTACGACTAGTCACCAAACAGTAGACACCAGTCATGACTGGTGTCTACTGTCTGGTGACTGGTCCTACATATTCCAATGTGAATATGTGATGCAGATCACAAATTCACACTGGATTATGGTGCTGATTCGCTGATAGTGATCAATGATCACTATATCAGTGAATTAACATTGAACTATTTTATAAAGTTATAATACCCCCTAGTGTTATAAAGTAATAATAATGGAAGTATCAAAGTATGGACTCGTCGAACAAGAAGATTGTATCTACTTCTGTTGTACTTGTAGGGATCTGGGATGTACCTAGGTAGTACCTACTTTTTAGGGATCGGATGTGGTAGTGTACTTGCAGTAAATACGTGAATACGTGAATAGAACGCACAAATACATCGAAATATCATGAAAATCTTATTCAAAAGTATTTCTAAAGTGAGAAATCAATTTGATAATTGAACCAAATAAACCGCTTATACAACTAAAGGTATATGAACTATGGTGCCAAAACTGTGCATTGAAAGTCTAAACAGTCAAGTGACTCCAGCATGAATGCCAATGGGCCATTAGTAAATCAAGCCCAATTTCATTTCTCAATTTATGATATTGTAATTCCTGGCTAAATCAACCTTCCACAGTGTACCATGACAAATTAGTATCGAATGAATAATAAAATGGGCTTAAATTTCTTCATATTTGTGTTTCACAAATTGCTTCTGGCAAGTGAATGTTTACTTTTCTACTGTATCGTAGGCTACAGTGCAGCGCTGACGGGTTTAGTTGACGCATAGTGACGTCACAACCTAATTAACTTTGACAGGCTATATCTAAAGTATCAAATTAGCTAGAGAGTTCGTTTCAACGGCAATCTTTATATTTCATGACTCCTTACCAGATTAGACCATAAAAATAAATATTCATGGATATAGAAAATCGAGTTCACTCCCCCTTTAAGTCGTCCATGGATGGCGTGCAACTTTTCAGCTCAATCGGCCAAAGCTTTTCGATTTCGGATCTTGGGTGCCTCAGAAATGAAGAACGTCCTGGATCACTGTTTTGAGAGGTAAAAATAGGGTTTTTTGGATTTTACAGGAAAACAAAGGAAAACTGGCGAATATCATTGGTTCAGTGGTTTCAGGCGCATAATTTATGACCTGATACACTTCCTATTTGACCACCCATGAGACATATCTACGCCCTATAAGGGGCGAAAAAGGCAGTTTTTAAGCCGAAAAACGCGATTTTAACCCCCCACAACAGACAGAAAATGGCTGATTTCGGGATTCTGAAGTATGGTATGTCTTTCTTAGGTCGTCCATGAATGGCGTGCAAATTTTCAGCTCAATCAGCCAAAGCTTTTCGATTTCGGAACTAGGGTGCCTCAGAAATGAAGAACGTCCTGGATCACTGTTTTGAGAGGTACAAATAGGGTTTTTTGGATTTTACAGGAAAACAAAGGAAAACTGGCGAATATCATTGGTTCAGTGGTTTCAGGCGCATAATTTATGACCAGATACACTTCTATTTGACCACCCATGAGACATCTACGCCCTATAAGGGCGAAAAAGGCAGTTTTAAGCCGAAAAACGCGATTTTAACCCCCCATAACAGACAGAAAATGACTGATTTTCGGGATTCTGAAGTATGGTATGTCTTTCTTAAGTCGTCCATGGATGGTGCAAATTTTCAGCTCAATCGGCCAAAGCTGATTTCGGATCTTGGGTGCCTCAGAAATGAAGAACATCCTGGATCACTGTTTTGAGAGGTAAAAATAGGGTTTTTGATTTTACAGGAAAACAAAGGAAAATTGCGAATATCATTATCAGTGGTTTCAGGCATAATTTATGACCAGATACACTTCATTTGACCACCCATGAGACACCTACGCCCAATAAGGGTAGAAAAAAAAGGCAGTTACTAAGCCGAAAACACGATTTTAACCCCCATAACAGACAGAAATGGCTGATTTCGGGATTCTGAAGTATGGTATGTCTTTCTAGGTCGTCCATGAATGGTGTGCAAATTTTCAGCTCAATCGGCCAAAGCTTTTCGATTTCGGATCTTGGGTGCCTCAGAAATGAAGAACGTCCTGATCACTGTTTTGAGAGGGTAAAATAGGTTTTTGGATTTTACAGAAAACTAAGGAAAACTGGCGAATATCATTGGTTCAGTGGTTTCAGGCGCATCATTTATGACCAGATACACTCTATTTTACCACCCATGAGAA